>MU127443.1:415963-493426 GCA_014904945.1 Gyrodon lividus
CCGGAATGTCCAGAGGTGCGGAGAAGGCGGGGTTTTGTGGGAATTCCTGAAGGGGGTTGGAGGGGTAAGGAACTGCAGCTTCAGCTTATGTGCTGCGCCCCTGTACAAGTTCTGTTCCTTGATTTCGGAGTGGAGGGTCGGAGGCTGGTCCTAAGGTCAACTTAAGGACTTAGAGAATCGGAAGGGAAGGGATCAGGAAGGAACAGGATTTAGTTGATATTTGAACTGAGGAACTATCAGAGAGTACATGCGGGTTTATATACTGAAGAGTCCGGAAGATATAAAGATATTAAAGTATGTTGGACGAATCGGAGTTTTGGGTTTCCGGAAGAAGGGAAGGAATGAATTGGAATGGCGTCAGAATGGTAGAATGATGACTGAAGGCAATGGCGCAATAATTGCGAAGCAAGGGGGAAGGGAATTATTGATAGGAACTGTAAATGTCAAGAAGTGTCAAAGGAGAGTGACATATGTCAAGCAATAACTGAGATAGGGATACGAAAGTCCGGGACGGGAATACAAAAGTCTGGGACAGGAATGCAGGAAGTCCGGGATGGGAAGTATGGGGTTCGGAATGTCTGATGAAAGAGAAATTGTCTAAGGTAAAGTATGAGGGCCAGGATTCAGGATTTGGTCATAGGGGTTCGGAATCAGGCTGGATTGGTTAGGAAAGTTTCGGGATGTGACAGTCTCCCTGACTGTTGTCACATGCATTAGTACTTTTGAACGAAAAAGACGGGACATTTGGATACAAACAAGTCCCACAGGTAGCAGATGGCAGATGTGATGCCATTCACAGACTTTGATCGGCCTTGGTTCATACACTTCTCTATCAGGAAAAGCTCAACCACTGTCGCAGAGTACTGATTTGGGATATCATCAAGTGCATAACTGAATTCATCAATATTGATGATGTCTTGATTTCCTGCTGCATTGAGTGAGACACTGACACCATCTTGTGCTGCTGACTGCTTGCTGGCTGCAACCAGTGCTAGGAATTCACGCCCCCGTCGTATGTTTTCACAGTATTTCTTGATTGTGTCAGGTGCTTTGAAATGCTGCTCCCTGCCTTTATTGCAGGTTTGAATGAGTTCCTTGATTGATGCCACCTCTGCAGATGGCCCACTTGCAGCTTTCTTTTGGGCTGCATTGACTTTGGCTGTAGTTATCTTCACCATGTTCAATAAATGCCAACTATACTGGTAAGACTTTATAAATAATATATATTATGGGGCATAGCATGCCAATGGAAGGATTGGAAGAGGACTCAGAGTGGCATCATTAGTACCGCTACTTAGGAGAATGGAGGCTGCTGCCAACAGCTACAAAATTTGCTTTGAAGTCATGATTGACTTCAGCATTACTGGATCAATGTTGAGTTCTCACTGTGGAATCAAGGTATTGACTGTCAAGTCCAGGTTCTTTCCTGGAATTCCCAGATAGTCCGGAGTTGCGGAGGAGGTGGGGTTTTGCGGGAATTCCTGAGAGGGGTTGGAGGGGTAAGGAACTGTGGCTTCAGCTTATGTGCTGTGCCCCTGTACGAGTTTGGTTCCTTAATTTAAGAGCGGAGGGTTGGAGGTTGGTCCTAAGGTCAACTTAAGGACTTAGAGGATCGGAAGGGAGAGGATCAGGAAGGAACAGGATTTAGTTGATATTCAAACTGAGGAAATATCAGAGAGTACATGCGGGTTTATATACTGAAGAGTCTGGAAGATATAAAGATGTTAAAGTACTATCAGACGAATCGGAGTTTCGGGTTTCCGGAGGAAAGGAAGGAATGAATTGGAATGGTGTCAGAATGGTAGAATGATGACTGAAGGCAATGGTGCAATAATTTAATTGCGAAGCAAGGGGGAAGGGAATTATTGATAGGAACTGTAAATGTCAAGAAGTGTCAAAGGAGAGTGACATATGTCAAGCAATAACCGAGATAGGGATATGGAAGTCCGGGACAGGGATACGAAAGTCCGGGACAGGAATGCGGAAAGTCCGGGATGGGAAGTACGGGGTTTGGAATGTCCGATGAAAGAGAATTGTCCAAGGTAAAGTCCAAGGGCCGGGATTTGGGATTCGGTCACAGGGGTTCGGAATCGGGCCGGGTTGGTTAGGGAAGTTTCGGGATGTGACACCGCCTTTCCAAACAATCCATATTCATTCCCACTCATGACACTATCAACTCTCCGAGCCTCGTGAAACTATTCCTGCTCCACGTGTTTTCCAAGCACGGAGTTCCCTCCCATATCACCTCCGACCAGGGTTCCAAGTTCGTCTCCCACTTCTTCCGTTCCCTTGGGAAAGCCCTCGACATCCGACTTCACTTCACTTTGGGATATCATCCTGAAGGTGATGGGCAAACAGACCAGGCCAACCAGACCCTCGAGCAGTATCTCTGAATCTACTGCAACTACCAACAGGACAATTGGTCGGAACTCCTGCCCCTTGCAGAATTCACCTACAACAATGCCCCTAGCGCTACCACAGGAGTATCCCCATTCTTCGCTAACAAAGGCTACCACCCTAATGTCTCGGTCTACCCTGAAAGGGATCTGACCTCATCCCACACCCGCAAATATGCAGTCGACCTACAGGAACTCCATGAATTCCTACGCACGGAAATGGCCTGCGCTCAGCAACGCTACCAAGGACCTACGGATTCCTGACGACTTCTGGATCGGAGACCAAGCGTTCATCAAGGCAAAGTACTTTCGTTCCACTCGCCCTTCCAAGAAACTCTCGGAAAAGAACCTCGGTCCCTATCCAATCATCGCCCAAGCTGGACCCCTGTCCTTCACCCTCTGACTCCCGGATTCCATGCGTGCTGTCCATCCCGTCTTCCACGTCTCCCAGTTAGAACCCGCAACTCTGAACACCATCCCAAATCGGGTCCAACCCCCACCTCCCCCAGTCGAAGTTGACGGAGATCCCGAATATGAAATCTCTGAAATCCTGGACTCCAAAATCGACCGCCGATGCAGGAATTGCCAACTCCTGTATCTGGTAAGGTGGGCAGGGTATGAAGGAACTGATGAAGAAACTTCCTGGATCCTCGCGACCAAGCTCACTCATGCATCAGAACTCGTCTCGGACTTTCACTCTGCATATCCTGGAAAGTCTGGACCCCTTAATTCGCTCGGATGAGGGCGGACACACGATTTCCGATTCGCCAAAAAACAAAACTATGCTAATTATATGTGGAAACCGATGGGACACCCTATACTACATCCCCATCCCCATCCTCCTCACCTCCCTCCTCACCCTCATCCTCCTCCTCATCCTCCTCCTCCCCATCTGTCCCCTGACCTCCCTCTCCATCATCCCTCTCCTTCCCCTTCCACTCCGACGCTCCCCAGCTCCCTCTGGACTCTCCGAACCGGGACCCCTGAGCCACCAGGAAGGCCGCCAGGCCGTCCGACAATACCTGTCAGATTCCCAACAGCTCGGCCACCACGGCTCCCCGGTAGGCCTCGTCAGCCCGCCTCTGGGCCTCGTAGGAATCCCTCAGGGCCCCGAGCACATCCCGGCGCTCCTCGTCCTCCTCGTCTTCTTTGTCCTCCTTGCCCTCCCCTTCGCTCTCCTCCCGGGCCTCCGGACTCTTCTGCCTCTGCCTCTTCCGGTCCTTCCCCCGTGTGGCGATATCACTTCCATGGCTGCCTGCTTCCCCGCTCTGGCCTCCTGGCACGAAGAGTGTGCCTGCGCGCACCTTGCGCACGTCCGGGATCGCCCGGTCTTCGGGCTCGGACATGGCACCCCCGCCCTCACACAGGCCGCACAAGGAGTATTGGCTCCGGGGAGCCAGCCCCCAGGCCTCCCTGCACTCACCTGCGACAGCCCCACCTCAGACCCCTTCAGTGACCCGCTTGCCTCACGCCTCTGCAACTCCTGCAACCCCTGCCGCAATCTTGTGGCTGCAACCCTCACAACCTCCGCCTCCGCTTTCCTCCTCCTCTCGTCCTCCTCCACTTTTTTCCGTGCTTCCTCCTCAAGCTTCTGCCTCGCCTCCTTGTGCTTCTCCACCTCCCGCCGGGCCTTTTTCTCCCTGGCCTCCTGAATTCTCCGGGCGGACTCCCGCGCACGTTCTTCTTCCTCTTGTTGGAGACAGGCAATTTCATTGTCGGATTGCGAGTGAGTAGACATGTTACATGGTGGAACTAAACAACAGGCAGTCAATGGTCACAAGGCACCTCAGATCGATCCCTACTTTTCAAACTCTGCTATACTTCTATTTTCTATCATGGACTCCTATCCAGGCACTCAAGGGTTCATGCCTAAGAGGGGGATACTGTCACTGTCACATCCCGAAACTTCCCTAACCCATCCGGCCCAATTCTGAACCCCTATGACCAAATCCTGAATCCTGGCCCTCGGACTTTACCTTAGACAATTTCTCTTTCATCAGACATTCTGAACCCCATACTTCCCATCCCAGACTTTCCGCATTCCCGTCCCGGACTTTCCACATTCCCGTCCCGGACTTTCCGTATTCCCATCCCAGACTTTCCATATTCCCATCCCAGACTTTCATATTCCTATCTCAGTTATCTCTTGACATATATCACTTTCCTTTGACACTTCTTGACATTTACAGTTCCTATCAATAATTCCCTTCCCCCTTGCCTTGCAATTATTGCACCATTGCCTTCCGTCATCATTCTACCATTCTGACGCCATTCCAATTCATTCCTTCCCTTCTTCCGGAAACCCGAAACTCCAATTTGTCCAACATGCTTTAACATCTTTATATCTTCCAGACTCTTCAGGATATAAACCCGTGTGTACTCTCTGATATTTCCTTAGTTCGAATATCAACTAAATCCCGTTCTTTCCTGATTCCTTCTGAACTTCCTCGGTCCTTAATTTAATCTTAGGATTGATCTCTATCTCTGATCCTCCGCTCCGAAATCAAGGAACAGAACTTGTACAGGGGTGCAGCACATAAGCTGAAGCCAAAGTTCCTTACCACTCTGACCCCCCTCAGGAATTCCTGCCAACCCCACTTTCTCCGCACTCCGGACAATCCGGGAATTCCGGGAACAAACCTGGACTTAACAGCTTGTGTTTGAGCTTGTGGCGAGTGTTTGAGTATGCAACAAGTGCATGAGTAAGTTGTACTGATCCAATGCCTACAATGCTCTCACCTGATGTTGTTGAGGTTGCTGGAACAACTTGACAAGGGCCCCAAGCATGCGCTCTGTGAGTGGTGTTGGTATCCACACATGACACAGACTAGGACTTGAGCTTTCAAAGTCCAGGTAAAGGGGGGCTGGCATTGCTTGACCAATTTGCATGACATTGTTGATCCCTCGCCTGGCAGCTTGGACAAGCACGCGACTGTCAATTTCAACCCGGTGCTGGTACAACTCCACCACTGGCGAGGGTGCATTGCGCCTGCTGTGAATATGGATGGCCGACTGTGGCCCAAAATGGATTCTACAGTCAGCACTTGAATATTTACTAGCCTACAGAGATGCAATGACAGTGCCTTACATTGTACAGCATGCAGAGGAATGCACCTCCCCAAAGAAAGGTCTGCAGCTTCCCCAGTGTTCCAGATGACTCCAATGCATCTATTGGGTGTGGGCGCTAGTAGCGGCTCCAACCAAACTGGAATTCACAGAGAAATCCGAGCCACTCTGCATCCATGTGCTTGGGGGAGCCCAGTAATGCAATGGCTGTCTCCATATCTGAGGTGATGGGGGGGCGTGTAAGCAAGAATGACAGCAGGGTCAGGAAAATCTGTGGTGATGGTATCAGCAATTGATCAGCACTGCTGCCCAAGGTGACCCAGAGGATTTTGTACGAGGGTCAAGCAAAGCTCATCAGCCCAAGTCTTTGCATAGCTTGCCAAGTCACCAATGGTAACGTCCTTTGCAACATGCAACAGGTCATCTCCGAGGCCATACTTTGCAAGTTGTAATGCAGTCCAACACCCACAGCCAAGAAGGCTAGGCTGATCATGGGTCAGCATCCATTCAGCAATTACTAGACATCCCACATACATGATAGTCACCGCCACAGACGAGTGCCATCAGCAAAAGGCCCCCATCACTCAGCCGCACTTCCCCATTTCCTTGAATCTCACTTGATGAATAGCATATGATGCCATCCTCATTCTTCCTATCACTGAACCTAGTTAGCCACAAGTGCACATGCCATTCATCTGCTCTGCCCAACCTTTGGATGACTGTCTCTGCACCGAACACCACAGCATCACTGTCTTCAGTCAAAATGCCATCAATGACTCCATTTTGGTTCAGCTTGGCCAGCTCTGCTTCTGCTTCACCAGGTGCCTGGCACTGGGGGGTGAGTCATCAAGTTGTGGCCACCTTGTAACAACACCCACTGTGTATGAAGAGAAACCAAATGCGCCCACGAAGTCCATGAGGCATTGTGTGAGCCAAGGTTGGGTTGTGACAACATGTTTACTGCGTTTGACAGGTGGCCACTCATCTTCATCAAAAACCAGAATGACATCAATGAGATTCCCGTGAAGACGAGTGAGTTTGTAGAACAATGTTTGCAGTTTAGGATTTTTGCCCGATTGTGCATGGCCAATGCAGAAGGCCTGCTGACACTGTGCCATCCACAGGCTGGTGGTCAGCATGCACCACTGTCAGAACTGCAAATGGGTGAGGCAACACGTATGACTTTGCATCCATGCCAAGGATGAATTTGTGCTGGGAGTTGGTCTCACATCCTTTGAGGGCATAGTTAGTTGTAAGCTCCAGCATAGAGTGTTTTTGAGAAACTGGTTCCAGAGCCTGTGGAGATGATCACTATGCTATCATCTGCAAGGCACGTCAAAAGGGGACTGACTTTCCAAAGGTTTTTGATGCCCATGATGAGATGGTGAAAGTGTAAATGGCAAAGCACACAGAGCCCCTCTTCTGATGACTGTCATTTGAACCCCTGACATGGCTGCCACATCTTGCCACTATTCAATTCACTTGAGAATCATGCACAGTCCCAGCTTCTGCAGCTCTGAGAGGAATTTGTTACATAATATATAGAGGCGAAAAGAAGAATGTTGCACATTTAAACAATCTGAGATAGCTGCAAAACAAGGTCCATGACACACGGCGGCCAAATCCCCAGTGTCCCGGAGGTTCATGCGACCTGATGAACCACTGCTAGCATGCAGGCCACTGGAGACTGAGTGTTCCTCTGTGTGACAGTAGCTTGATGCAGCTAGGCACCTGAGAATGTCCAGAGACAGGGACACCAGGGCTGGATGGAAAGCATCACGACAATGGAAAGAATCTCCTCAGAGCATCCGAGTTCTACAGATGCAATGAGCATCTTTGCAAGGGGCAGTTCCATGGGAAAGTCGACCTAGACACATCAACAATCCTTCATTGTCAAGCACTGAAAGTGCATAAAGCACCTCTAAGGCAGTAAGCATCATCTGGGCAGGCAGGGGATCCATAGAGTCAAAGCTGAGCAAGTTGTTGATGCCCATTGCCTCGAGAAGCAATATTGTATGCACAAGATTTGTTCGTTGAATATCAGGAATGGAAGTAGGTGACATTTCGGTGCAGTATGCCACTTCAGGTACAGGCAGTAACATTTTCCAGGAACGATATGCCCAGCACGACCAGAATGCTGGTGTGCTTGAGCTTGCAAAATGGGCATAGAAACAACAAATCCATGCCCAGGCAAGGATCATAGGTGTTGTGTGTTGAGAAACCTGGATCAATGACATAGTAGATGCCAGGTATTGTCAGGGATGTGACATGTCTCTGCAAGCTCTTTAACGGGACTGAGGTCGAGCGTGCACTTTGTCTGTCCTGCCAAGCACGATTGATGGTTCCTCTTCCCGGACTTCTGAATCAAGCTCCTGCTCCACCTCCACACACACTACTGGATTATTGAAATCTTTGTCCAGATCTGGATGCTCTGAAGCGTCTATGACGCCAGACATTATGAGCTGTTTGATTTCCCACTGTTCAGGCGAGGTGAGGCACTTGGCGGATCACACGGGAGTTTTGTCTCAGGAGCGCAATAGGACAATGTTTGCACCAGAGGATGTTCGCACAGCATGTTGTTGTCCGATGAGTGAGATCACCTGGAGGAATCAACATGAGGTACACTCGATGAAGGGGGAAATACGCACGCCAGTTTAAACCGATGCGCTCGCCACGCCGCTTGGACATCGGCCTCGAGGTGTGTGCTGGGGAGAAGGCAAAGGTCGTGAGAACAAGCCGAACCTACTCACCTGCCTAATTGAGTGGATTTTTGGGGCGCTGCGCGCGCCGTTTTACGAGGAACTAGAGGAAACTGCAGAAAGTGAGAGGGAAACCGTCGCCGGGAGTTTCCTCGCCGTAAAACACGTAAAAACATTGAAGATTTTACGACGGCCTGACCCGGCGCGATGTTCGGCGCGGACATAATTAATTTCGACATTTCTCAGGTGTTCCATGGGCAGCACGTTTGAGCAAACGCCACGTACGACTGAGCAACCATATTAAATACTGCAATTAATATTACTTCGACGGCGCGTGCGTAGCTACACTACTTAATCGACCACCTGATTCCCAGCGTCTCGTCCCTCAATCCCCTCCATGAGCACTCGCAATGCTGATCCTTGCCCCCCTTGCCTGATTTCGATTTCGAGTGGGTCTGGCGTGTGACGTCAATCTCGTCCTCGGATTTTATGTTGCCTCAAAGATGGTGAGTTCAGCAGCTTGTATGAACAGTGTGCGATTTCGACTGTGACGGACCGGCTTGGGATCCTGGTGGGGGGGCGGAACTTTGGCAGCACCCCGAGATTTCGCCGGCGCAAATACACCTCACCTTAACAATATCGTTCTCGTTCTCGTTCTTGTTTCGGGTTTGCGGACGCGACGGGCGGCGTGACGAGGCGAAGGTGGGAGGCATGATCGTGGGGGGGAGGGGGCCAGGCACGTGACGTGACCGCGGGGTAAAATGTTGCAGGAAAGGACGGTTTCCGTGAGCGCGAAAATCTATGGCGAAATCGACGGCGTAATCGATTCCAAATTGACAGTCAATTCCTAACAATCATCTCTGGTTTTGAATCCACATTGAATAGCTTGCCCAAGGGCACTCGTCAGAGGTTGATCGCCATCTCCTTGTCATGGCATTGAAGAATTGTTTCATCATGTAGCAGCCACCTCGCGACCAAATCATCCCGAGGTAATTCGACGACTTTCTAGGATTGCATTCCAAGGCACGACCTCCAGTGTCCAACAAACTTGAGATGGGGCACAGTCCCGTTCGAGCAACGTCTACATCATCTCATAACTTTGCGAAATCCGAACCCTTTGTATTGCACACACCGGTATCTCATCTCCTGATCCAAGACAAGTCGTTCACTCTCTGTCTGTCACTGCTGTATTGATCATTAGCACTGTATGGGACGAAATGCCCCTTTGATTGACGGCAATACTAGCTCTGTGCCTACGCCAAACATCCCGCCGTCTCCAGGTGCAACTATGCTATCGAGCACGCAGGCGCCCTACGCCACACGTGTGAGTACGCCACCACACAGTACGTAAGTGGTGTGCCGTTTTCCGGGTATGCTGTATCAACGCCTCAGACTTGCTTTGCATTCTGTTCATCTGACGTGAGATTCACAATCCACCAGTTCCATACGATGTGTGGCATCAACAGTATGTTTCTCAAGCTTATATTTTGTAATGGCTAGCCAGTCTCGATCATGCTTGTTTTCTGAAAGCCGGACGACCTGGGCGACAAAGCTCGGTAGATCTACGGATCATTGGGAGCACGTGGGCAAGGAAAGCCAGGCAACCACGCTCATGTTGTGCTATTTCATACGTCCACGTACTGATGAAAATACTAGGGAGCTAAGCGGAACGGAGCATCACTGGATCTGCTCTGGGACAACCAATCCATCGTGGGAGCTTGGCCATCGGTATATCACGGCGGTATTGGAACGGCAGGTATATTAAAGCGCGACTCGCTCCTCAGTTGTCTTGCAAGCGTCCCTGTTTACTATGCACTTCACTCTCGCAACGGTCATCACTGCCCTAGCTTTCTTCGTTGCTGCGGCTCCTCAGCCTGCCAAACAGAGGGGCACAGCGATCCCACTTTCCAAGTTTTCACCGCTGGTCGATGCTGACGAGAGCGTCGACTTTGAAGCGCTCAACTTTCATATTGCTTCAACCACAGCGTTCGTATCCATCTGCTCGACCTCCGAATTTTGCTTTGTGTTGACTTGAATATCCAGTAAGATTCTTCGTGGCTTTGGTAACTTCGAGAAGAACACCGGCGCTTCGCATCCGTTCGCTATGAAGGGTGCTCAGAAGCGCAATTCCGGCGGACTACACTTACCTTCCCTCGGAGACCGCTTAAACCGCTGGTTCGGCACCATCTCCGTTGGTACACCTCCCGTAAACTTCGACGGTACGCTTCCGCTGACCTTGTAGTGAATACGTAACTCACTCACTTTAATAGTCATGTTTGATACCGGCTCGAGGGGGGTATTTCTCATCTGGTGTATGTATGATGAGAACTTCTCACTGAACTTCATTACAGCGACCTTATGTTGCCAGATATCGACTGTGACGACAGCTGCGATGCCCACGTAATGTACGATCCAGGAGCGTCTTCGACTTCCGTTGAGCTGGGCAAGCGCTTCGGCGTGGACTTCATGGGCGGTGATGGGGCTTTCGGCTTTCAGTACGACGACAATGTTACGATTGTCGGACTCACGGTACATGTGATGGTCGTTACGACGTCATCGGTTCTGACATTTTTGAGCAGGCTACCTATCAAACCCTCGGTGCGGCAATACACTACTCACAGGGCCTCCGAATTGGGCGGTTCGCCGGGGATGGTTTGCTGGGAATGGGTTTCCAAGCTCTCTCTCACTACGATGCGAGCCCTGTCTTCCAAACTATGGTCAACGAGGGTCAGACAGATGAGCCCGTGTTTGCATTCAATTTCGCAGCCCCAAGCCCCGAGCTATACATCGGTGGTACAAACCCAGACATGTACACCGGCGACTTCACCTGGGCTCCGGTCACTCAACAGGTAAGTCATCAAACTTCGGTTTTCCCCAACGGTGGTTAATACGGGGTGTCGAGGGTTACTGGCAAGTTAACATCGACAGTATAGTGGGCAATGGACAGAACGTGCTGACTAATGTTCCCGCCATCATTGACACGGGTGCCCTCCTCATCCACGGTGTCCCCTCTGACGTGGCGGCCCTTTACGCAGCCATTGGCGGCATTCCTTCTCCTATCGCCCAGGGTTTCTACTCCTGTATGTTGCTAGCCTCACTTCTCCGATCCTTTATTAACACCGTCGTACTAGTCCCTTGCGATGATGTCCCCAGCGTTAGCTTCACCTTCGGTAGCACATCCTTTCCCATGCCCGAAGAGTCCCTCATCAGGGGAATCGACGAGGACGACCCATCTCAGTGCATTGGTACCATCATTGCAGGGAATGTTCGTGAGTCCTGGATGTGCTCTCTTGCTGTGATGACTTGTGGTGCTGATGATAATGGACATCAAGCATTTTGGATTGTCGGAACCCGTTTCCTCAGTAGTGTTTACACTGCTTTCGATGTTTGGAATGAGCGTGTTGGGTTTGCTACGCTTGCGTAGCCTACCACCATCACGAAAATTCCCTCCCATGATTTCTGCAAAAACAGTCAGAACAGAACTCTGCGAATTTCTTGGCATTCATGAGAACCCATTGCCATCACTGTGACCTAGTGTTGCCGCGGCTTGGCAAGCCGTTGCAAGCTGTTGACCACAGAAAGACTACAGTGTCATATATCAACAAAATTCTTGCAAATCTGATTTCAGGGAGTGTAGAGGTACATTTTGGTGTCTGCAGTAAAGAATTTACATTGCTTGAATGGTCATTGGCTTGTGACAGCTTGTGGAGCTGTGCCAACACTACTGTGACTGCCTATGTATTTGCAAGAGAATCTTATCTATGCATACTAGAGCTGAAGCAAATCAAAAAATAGTGTGGTATGCATGATCAGTGTTGGTGTTGACTGGGGTCAGGTCATTGACCCATTGACAGGGTCAACGGCAAAAATTGGAACAGTAATATATTACCATATTTAGCATGAGGGATTAGTTTACGAACAAAATGAAGTACAGAGGAACAGCACTCCCAGTCATAGCAGTAAATGTAGGATTAAAATGAATATTCTAGTTGGTATCAGTTGTAAAAGATATATCACAAAAATAAAGTTCATTTGTGAGAGACTTTACCCCACCAGCCCAGACTGACTTGAAGATATCCATGCATTGGCTGTAATCAAAAAGATTCTTGAGTTAAATGCAAGCTTGTAGACTTGATGTTGTGAGAGGCTGCCCTGTAGTTGATGGACTTGGATTCCTGGGCAACTGAAGCATGGGCAGAGTGAATGGTGGCTGACTCAAACATGAAGGCTGTCAAGTCTGGGTTCAATCCCGGAATTCCCGGATAGTCCGGAGCATGCAGAAAGGTGGACTTGGTCGGGAATCCCTGAGGGGGGTCAGAGGGGGAAGGAGCTTTGGCTTCAGCTTATGTGCTGTGCCCCTGTATGAGTTCTGTTCCTTAATGTCAAGGCAGAGGGTCAGAAGACAATCCTAAGGTCAACTTAAGGACTAAAGTGGGTTTCAGAGTGAAGTGGAGACTTCACAGGATAGAATGGGATTTAGTTGATATTCGAACTAAGGAAATATCAGAGAGTACAAGCAGGTTTATATACTGAAGAGTCTGGAAGATATAAAGATGTTAAAGTATGTCGGACGAATTGGAGTTTCAGGTTTCTGGAAGAAGGTAAGGAATGAATTGGAATGGCATCAGAATGGGAGAATAATGACTGAAGGCAATGGCACAATAATTGCAAAGCAAGGGGGAAGGGAATTATTGATAGGAACTGTAAATGTCAAGAAGTGTCAAAGGAAGGTGACATATGTCAAGGGATAGCTGAGATAGGAATACGAAAGTCCGCGACGGGAATGCAAAAGTCCATGATGGGAAGTACAGGGTTTGGAATGTCTGATGAAAGAGAAATCTTCTAAAGTGGGGTCTGAGGCTCGGGATTTGGGATTTGATCATAGGGGGTCAGAATTGGGCCAGATGGGTTAGGAAAGTTTCGGGATGTGACAGTATCCCCCTCTTAGGCACGAATCCTTGAGTGCCTCAATAGGAGTTTGTGATGGGAAATAGAAGTGTGGCAGAGTTTGAAAATCAGGGATCGATCTGAGGTACCTTACAACCGTTGACTGCCTGTTGTTTAGTTCCATCACCCATCATGTCCACTCACTCACAATCCGACGACAAAATCGCCTGTCTTCAGCAAGAGGAGGAAGAACATGTGCA
Source organism: Gyrodon lividus (assembly GCA_014904945.1). NCBI lineage: Eukaryota > Fungi > Basidiomycota > Agaricomycetes > Boletales > Gyrodontaceae > Gyrodon > Gyrodon lividus. The sequence continues at coordinate 429,272 of MU127443.1, forward strand.
GGAGTCCGCCCGGAGGATTCAGGAGGCCAAGGAGAAGAAGGCCCAGCGGGAGGCAGAGAAGCATGAGGAGGCAAGGCAGAAACTCAAGGAGGAAGCACAGAGAAAAGTGGAGGAGGATGAGAGGAGGAGGAAAGCGGAGGCAGAGGTCGCGAGGGTGGCAGCCGAGAGATTGCGGCAGGGGTTGCAGGAGTTGCAGAGGTGTGGGGCAAGCAGCTTGCTGAAGGGGTCCGAGGTGGGGCCATCACAAGTGAGTGCGGGGAGGCCCAGGGGTTGGCTCCCCAGGGCCAATACTCCCTGCACGGCCTGTGTGAGGGCGGGAGTCCCATGTCCAGGCCCAAAGACTAGGTGGTCACGGCTGTGTGCGAGGTGCGTGCAGGCGCACTCGTTGTGCCAGGAGGCTGGAGCAGCAGGGAAGAGGGCAGCCATGGAAGTGGCGTCGCCACGCGGGGGGAAAGACCGGAAAAGGAAGAGGCAGAAGAGTCCAGAGGCCTGGGAGGAGAGTGAAGGGGAGGGCGAGGAGGACAAAGAGCATCAGGACATGCTTGGGTCCCTGGTGGAATTGTACGAGGCCTACCAGGGGGCCGTCATGGCCCAACTGTCAGGAATCCGACAGGTACTGTCGGACGGCCTGGCGGCCTTCCTGGTGACTCAGGGGTCCCAGTTCGGGGAGTCCAGAGGAGGCTGGGGGGTGTCGGAGTGGAAGGGAAAGGAGAGGGAGGATGGTGAGGGAGGTCAGGGGACAGATGGGGAGGATGGGGATGAGGAGGATGGGGATGGGGAAGTAGCATAGAGTGTAGTTTTGTCTTGGTGAATCGAAAATTTACGTTTCCGCTCTCATCCAAGTGAATTAAGGGGTCCAGACTTTCCGGGATATGCGGAGTGAAAGTCTGAGACGAGTTCCGATGCATGGGCAAGCTCGGTCGCGAGGATCCAGGAAGTTTCTTCATCAGTCCCTTCGTAGCCCACCCATTTTACCAGGTACAGGAGTTGGCAATTCCTGCATTGACGGTCAATTTTGGAGTCTAGAATGTCGGAGGTCTGGTATTTGGGTTCTCCATCAACTTCGACTGGGGGAGGTGGGGGTTGGACCCGATTCGGGATGGCATTTGGAGTTGTGGGTTCCAACTGAGAGACGTGGAAGACAGGATGGACAGCGCACATGGAGTCTGGGAGTCAGAGGGTGAAGGATGGGTCCAGCTTGGGTGATGATGGGATAGGGGCCGAGGTTCTTTTCCAATTTCTTGGAAGGGCAAGTGGAACGGAAATACTTCACCTTGACAAACACTTGATCTCCAATCCGGAAGTCCAGTGCGGGGAGTTGTCGGGAATCTGTGGGTCCTTGGTAGCGTTGTTGAGCGTGGGCCATTTCTATGTGTAGGAATTTGTGGAGTTCCTGTAGGTCGACTGCATATTCACAGGTGCAGGAGGAGGTCAAATCCCTTTCGGGGTAGACCGTGATGTTGGGATGGTAGCCTTTGTTAGCGAAGAATGGGGATACTCCTGTGGTAGCGCTAGGGGCATTGTTGTAGGTGAATTCCAACCAATTGTCCTGTTGGTAGTTGCAGTGGATTGGGAGCTACTGCTCGAGGGTCTGGTTTGCCCATCACCTTCGGGATGATATCCCGAAGTGAAGTGAAGTCGGATGTCGAGGGCTTTCCCGAGGGAACAGAAGAAGTGGGAGATGAACTTGGAACCCCAGTTGGAGGTGATATGGGAGGGAACTCCATGCTTGGAAAACATGTGGAGCAGGAATAACTTTGTGAGGCTCGGAGAGTCGATAGTGTCGTGAGTGGGAATGAATATGGATTGCTTGCAGTCAATGACTACGAGGATTGTGGTATATCCGCCAGAAGAGGGAAGTTGTTCGATGAAGTCCATGGAAATGGAGTTCCAGGGCTTTTTGGGGATTGGGAGCTGCTTGAGCATTCTGTAGGGGCAGTGTCTAGGAGTTTTAGCTTGGGCGCAGGAAGTGCAGGAACTGACATAGTTCTTGACAAAGGTGCGGAGTCCTGGCCAAGTGTATTCCCGGCAGACGAGCTCTAATGTCCTGTGTTGCCCAAAATGTCCAGACAGGGGGTGGTCGTGCTTGTATTGGAGGATGCGAAGATGGAGGTCCTTTGCTTCCGGGACAAAGATGCAATTGTCGAGCGTCAGGAAACCTTCAGGGTTGACAGCCCACCAGGAGTCCAACGAGTCCGACAGATGGAGGGAAGCTACGGGGTTGGAGGACAGGGAATCTAGGATGTCCTTATGAATGTCTTCGATGTCAAGCAGGGACGAGGCCCGGAGGACCGGGGCGAGTAGGATAGTGGCTCATAGGGACGAGGCGAGCTGTTCCTGAGTGAACACCGGGCAGAGGTGGGGATTGACGCGAGCATAGTCCTTATCCCCCTCTTTTGGGTAGACGTCCCAGCGTCTAGTGAGGGAGTTGGGCTTAGCCCAGATTGAACTGGGATAGGAATTCCAACCAGCGGGCTTGCTGGCGGGTCAGGACTTTGGAGGTGGAGAAGTATTCCAGATTTTTGTGGTCGGTAACAATGTCAATAGGAGTGCCGGAACCTTCAAGATAATGATGCCAATGTCGGAAAGCATCATGGATAGCGAGGAGCTCCTTATCATGAGTGTTGTAGTTGAGTTCCGGGGCTGTGAGGGTACAGGAGTAGAATGTGACGGGGCGGAATTCCTTGTCCGGGCACCACATTGAGAGGATTCCCGCAATAGTGTAGTCTGAAGCGTCAGTTTCGACCGTGATAGGACAGTCTGGAATCCAGTGAGTAAGGATAGGGGCTTGGGTGAAGGTGTCTTTGAGTTGTGTGAAGGCGGAGCGGCAGGAATCGTCAAAGTTCCAGTGGGCATTTTTCCGAGTGAGTTGGGTGAGTGGAACAACAATATTGGAGTAGTTGAAGATGAAGTGATGATAGAAGTTGGCGAACCCGAGGAAGGACTGAATATCCTTGACTTTCTGTTAAGTCTGGGTTCGTTCCCAGAATTCCCGGATTGTCCGGAGTGCGGAGAAAGTGGGGTTGGCAGGAATTCCTGAGGGGGGTTGGAGTGGTAAGGAACTTTGGCTTCAGCTTATGTGCTGCGCCCCTGTACAAGTTCTGTTCCTTGATTTCGGAGCGGAGGGTCAAAGGTAGAGATCAATCCTAAGATCAACTTAAGGACTGGGGAAGTTCAGAGGGGATCAGGAAAGAATGGGATTTAGTTGATATTTGAACTAAGGAAATATCAGAGAGTACACGCGGGTTTATATACTGAAGAGTCTGGAAGATATAAAGATGTTAAAGTATGTCGGATGAATCGAAGTTTCGGGTTTCTGAAAGAAAGGAAGGAATGAATCGGAATGGCATCAGAATGAGAGAATAATGACTGAAGGCAATGGTGCAATAATTGCGAGGCAAGGGGGAAGGGAATTATTGATAGGAACTGTAAATGTCAAGAAGTGTCAAAGGAAAGTGACATATGTCAAGAGATAACCGAGATAGGAATATGAAAGTCTGGGACAGGAATACGGAAAGTCCGGGATGGGAAGTACGGGGTTCGGAATGTCCAATGAAAGAGAAATTGTCTAAGGTAAAGTCCGAGGGCCGGGATTTGGGATTTGGTCATAGAGGTTCGGAATTGGGCCGGATGGGTTAGGGAAGTTTCGGAATGTGACATTTTCCAGGGTTTGGGCCAATCTGGGACGGCCTGGACTTCTTCTGGGGACATAGTCAATCCCTGGGGGGAGAGACAGTAGCCCAGGTATTTGACGGAGTCTGAGTGCCACTCACATTTCTCTGGCTTGGCATAAAATCTGTGTTTCCGGAGATGCTGGAGGACTTCCCAGACACGTTCTTTGTGAGAAGCCATGTTGTTGGAATAAATGAGGATGTCGTCGAGGTAGACCACGACGCAGACATCTAGGAGGTCTGCAAAGACACTATTGACGAAGCGCTGGAAGGCCACAGGGGCATTGGTGAGTCTGAAGCGCATCACCAGCCACTCGTATGAGCTGTAGCGAGTCTGGAAGGCAGTTTTCCATTCATCCCCGGGAGCGATGCGGACAAGGTGGTATGCGTGGCGGAGGTTGATTTTTGTGTACACCTTGGCGTGGCTAGGGGAATCGAGGAGGTCGGAGATCAGGGGTAAGGGATAGCGGTCTTTTTTCATGATTTTGTTGAGTCCTTGGAAATCAACACAGAGGCGTAGGGATCCGTCCTTCTTGTGGACAAAGAGGACAGGAGTGCCATGGGCGGATTTGGACTGACAGATGAAGCCATAGTTGAGGTGTTCATCTATGAATTCCTGGAGGGACTTGAGTTCTGTAGCAGAAACTGGGTAAACAGTCCCGAGAGGAGGGGAAGCACCTTCCTCTAAGTCAATCTTGAGATTGAATTCCGGATACGGAACGGAGTTTGGAGTCCTGGGGACAGAGATGAATGCTGAACTACTCAGAACCATTGAGTTTGCATGCGCGCACAAAGGCAGCAGCATTGACAAATGAGATGCGAGGAGCTTCGCAAGGCGGCTTGTCAGGAGTGTCGGAGTGAGATAGGGGAACAGAGTCCGGAATCTCCGGAGGTGACGTTGGGGGCATTGGCAAGTCTTGAGCCAGAGTTCGGAAAGTGATACTGCCCAGTACCCAGTCAATCGACGGATTGTAGTGGGTGAGCCAGTTGTGTCCTAGAACAAGGGAACAAGAAGAATCCAACAGAGTAACATAAAATTTATCGGAGGTGACAAAGCCAGAAGGGAAACGAACAGAAAGGTCAACAGCACGGGTAATCGTAGAATTGGAAGTACCATCAAAAAGTCTCAAAGAAATAGGAGGCACGGAATATGTCGGAAAATGATGCTTGTCAATGAAAGTAGTATCAATGAAACAATCAGTAGAACCACAATCGAACAAAGCAGGAAAAGCGGAAATTTTGGAAAAGTTGGGAAAAGAAACAAGAGGCATAAGGGCCTTGGGGTCATAAAGAGTGGATGCGTTGAGACAGGTCTCCATAGGTGCACGGTGGGATTCAATGCAGCCTCCTTCCCATGCAGAGTCCGGAAGGCTGCACCCTAATTTTTTGCCTCAGGGATAGAGGCCTCTGGTTTGGCTTCCGGAGCGGGGGAGGTTTTTGCTGTGCAGGCTTTGAATGCGTGGGAAGTGGACTTCTGGAAGTCCTTAGCTACATGTCCGGCAGCTCCGCAGAACATGCACAGCTTGAGGTCAAAGCAGCATTTGCGTTCCTCGGAGGTGAGGCGTCCGTCCTTCCCGAGTTTGCTGGAGAGGTCGGATGCGGGTTTCGGGGTAGGGGCGGAGGACTTTGCCGACGAGGATGCGGAAGTGTTGGACAAAGTGGTGGGAGTACTTTTGGATGTGGAGGACTGTTTTTCGGAGGGTCTGATCTGGCGAGCGACTTCGGACTTGCATTCCCAATATCTCCTGTCAATAGTCTGGGAGAGAGTCCGGAGTTCTCCTAGGGAGCATGGTTTCCTGATGTGGGAAAGCTTGTCCTTGATGTGATCCGGAAGTCCATTGTAGAAGTGATGTCGGAGGGCTCCCTTGCCGTAACCCCAGACCTGGGAGGCTAGGCGATGAATTCTACCACATATTTGTTGATATGCTGGGAGTCTTTCATGGATAGGTGGTTGGCATCACCAACAGGGTTGTGGGGGCCAAAGTTGGTCTGGAGCTTGAGGATGAATTCCTGATAATTGTCCATCCAGTCCGAATGAAAGTCCGGATCGTCCATCTGGAGGAGGTCGGGCTCGAACCATTCGAGGGCCATACCCTTTAGGTAAGACTGGGCAAAGGTGACTTTCATGTGGTCAGTCCGGAATGCACAGGGACGGTCCTGGAATTTCAGCTCGCATTGGACCAGGAAGGCCCACAGCTTGCGAGGGTCAGTCCCATCAAAGGTGTCGGGTTCCCACACCTTCATGCACAGAGATGAAGAGTTTTCGGATTCATGGTCACAGCGCAATAACTCAGCAAGGCCATGAACTGCGTTGGCAAGTGCCATGATGGGGTTTGGCGGGATTGCATTGTTAGGGTTGTCGTTGAAGGGGTTGTCGTCATCAGAGGGGTCGGGGTCGTTGTTGCCGCCATTCCCATCATCAGAGGGGTCCATGGCGCCCCCAGAGGGGTGACGACCTGTGGGAGTAGAGGTGGAGATGATTTGAGATGGAGGTTGATGTATGACAAGTGGAGAAGCTTCGGAATTGTTCAGCGACATCGGGGCCTCGACGCGAGGTCATCAGGGAGTGCAGGGCATCTTCTCGGGCTGCCTCCAACTGAGCTGCATGTGTGGGCACAAGTCTGGATAGTTCTAGACATGTGGTAAAGATATGATGTTAGCAAACTCATAGAGGTTTGAGTTCGGATATACAGTCAAGTCCAGGTTCAATCCCGGAATTCCCGGATAGTGCAGAGTGCGCGGAATGGTGGAGTTGGTTGGGAATCCCTGAGGGGGGTCAGAGGTGTAAGGAACTTCAGCTTCAGCTGATGTGCTGCACCCCTGTACGAGTTCTGTTCCTTGATTTCAGAGCAGAGGGTCGGAGGTCAATCCTAAGGTCAACTTAAGGACTGAGGGGGTTCAGCGTGAAGCAGATCAGGAGAGAATGGGATTTAGTTGATATTTGAACTAAGGAAATATCAGAGAGTACAAGTGGGTTTATATACTGAGGAGTCTGGAAGATATAAAGATGTTAAAGTATGTCAGACGAATCGGAGTTTCGGGTTTCTGGAAGAAAGTAAGGAATGAATTGGAATGGTGTCAGAATGGTGGAATAATGACTGAAGGCAATGGCGCAATTGCAAAGCAAGGGGGAAGGGAATTAATGCTAGGAACTGTAGATGTCAAGAAGTGTCAAAGGAAAGAGACATATGTCAAGAGATAGCCAAGATAGGAATATCAAAGTCCAGGACAGGAATGTGGAAGTCTGGGATGGGAATGCGAAAGTCCAGGATGGGAAGTACGGGGTTCGGAATGTCCGATGAAAGAGAAATCTTCTAAGGTAAAGTCCGAGGCTCAGGATTTTGGATTTGATCATAGGGGGTCAGAATTGGGCCAGATGGGTTAGGAAAGTTTCAGGATGTGACATTCACAAGGACATCCTAGATTCCCTGTCATCCAACCCCACAGCTTCCCCCTGGCTCTCGGACTTGTCGGACTCCCAATGGGCTGTCAACCCCAAAGGTTTCCTGACACTTGACAATCGCATCTTCATCCCGGAAGCTAAGGACCTGCCTCTTTGCATCCTCCAATACAAGCACAACCACCCCCTGTCCAGACATTTCAGGCAAAACAGGACATTAGAGCTTGTCTGTCGGGAATATACTTGGCCAGGACTCTGCACCTTCATCAAAAACTATGTCAGTTCCTGCACTTCCTGCGCCTGAGCTAAAACTCCTAGACACCGCCCCTATGGAACGCCTAAGCAGCTTCCAATCCCCAAAAAGCCCTGGAACTCCATTCCATGGACTTCATCGAGCAACTCCCCTCTTCCGGTGGGTACACTGCCATCCTAGTAGTCATTGTCTTGAAAGGCCACGTTGGCCTTCCTTTGCTCCTCATAGGAAACTGCTAGGGCCCCAAGCACGTCCTGCCTTTCTTCGACCTCCTCATCTTCCTCCTCACTCTCCTCCCAGGCCTCTGGGCTCATCTGCCTCCGCTGTTTCCAGTCCTTCCCTCCATGCAGAGATGCCCCTTCCATGGCTGCCCTCTTCCCCACTGCTCTGGCCTCCTGGCATGACATGTGCACCTGTGCACACCTTGTGCACATCCTCAACCATCCAGTCTTTGGACCCAGGCACAGGACCCCAACCCTCATGCAGGCCGCACAAGGCATGTTTGCCCCAGGGAGCCAACCCCCGGGCCTCCCCATGCTGCCTTGAGACAGCCCCACCTCAGGCCCCTTTGACAAGCTGCTTGCCCTGCGCATCTGCAACTCCTGCGACTCCTGTCACCATCCACACAACCTTCTGCTGGAGACGGGTGATTTCGTCGTCAGATTGTGAGTGGATAGACATGATGGATGATGAAACTAAACAACAGGCAGTCAACAGTCATAAGGCCCCTCAAATTGATCCCAATTTTCAAACTCCACCATACTTCTATTACTCGTTATGGACTTCCATCCAGGCACTCAAGGGTTCATGCCTAAGAGGGGGATACTGTCACATCCCAAAACTTTCCCGACCCATCTGACACAATTCTGGCCCCTTATGATCAAATCCTGAACCCTGAGCCCCAGACTTTACCTTGGAAGATTTCTCCTTCATCTGACATTCCGAATCCTGTATTTCCCATCCCAGACTTTCATATTCCTATCTCGGCTATCTCTTGACATATGTTCCTTTCATTTGACATTCCTTGACATTCACAGTTCCTATTGATAATTCCCTTTCCCCCTGCTTCACAATTATTGCGCCATCATCCTCAGTTATTATTCCATCATTCTGATGCCATTCCAATTCATCCTCTTACTTTGTTCCGGAAATCTGAAACCTGATTCGTCCAAAACACTTTAACAGTTTTATATCTTCTGGACTCTTCAGTATATAAACCTGACTTAACTCTGTAATATTTCCTTAGTTCAAATATCGACTAAATCCTGTTCTATCCTCCAAAGTCTTTGCTTCACTCTGAAAACCTCTCTCAGTCCTTAAGTCCCTTGCCCCTCCAACCCCCCCTAAGGGATTCCCGACACCATTTGCCTTTCCATGCACTCTGGACTCTCCAGGAATTCCAGGATTGAACCTGGACTTGACAGGACCTGAAGTTAGATGGTGAGTGGTGGGGATGCTTGAAGCACTGGCATGTGGTGTTTGTGTCAGCACTGATGTCCTCAGCCACGGGAACATGATTGGTCAGGAACAGGTCAACAATGTTGTGGAAGGTGAGATCTTCTTTGAGTTCCTCATCTGAGCTGTCCAAGTCTGCAATGAGGTTGTTTGGTGGCATTCAAGTGCTCGAGTGACTGTGGGTAGTGGTAGTGTGCTGGTATTGCAAGAACTTGTGCTTTTTACATGGTTTGATAAGCCCAGCTTCAGCATGCTGGCGACAAATGTCCTGTTTGACAAGGGAGACCTTGTGCACCTTTTGCTCAGAGAGATGGCTATGGAGTTTCATATGAATGATACCAAACTGGCTGAAATTCCATTTGCATCCTGCACTGTTGGTGACAATGCTCAGGATGTGGATGACACACTGTGGCTGAGGCTCTCAGCTTCAACTGTAAGAGAGAATCAATGATGTAGTAAGTCAATTTACTAGCTAGGTATTTTGAGGTTAAGTTTTCTTACCTGCAGCTCGCAGCTCCACATCTGAATGCAGTTGAACAATGGTGCTGGATGCAAAAGCTGCCATGTCTTGATTCCAGTGCTTCTGCATGTTGAGCTGCATGCATCACACCAGGCATTGTTGTGAGTCTGCTTTGTCTTGTATTTTTTGTCATTCGTGTAGAAGTACTCCCACAGTTGACTTTTTGAAGGCATGTAGTTGTCACATCCCAAAAATTCCCTAACCAACCCGGCCCGATTCCGAACCCCTATGACCAAATCCCGAATCCCGGCCCTCGGACTTTACCTTAGACAATTCTCTTTCATCGGACATTCCGAACCCCATACTTCCCGTCCCGGACTTTCATATCTCCATCCCGGACTTTCGTATCCCTATCTCGGTTATTGCTTGACATATGTCACTCTCCTTTGACACTTCTTGACATTTACAGTTCCTATCAATAATTCCCTTCCCCTTGCTTCGCAATTATTGCGCCATTGCCTTCAGTCATCATTCTACCATTCTGACGCCATTCCAATTCATTCCTTCCCTTCCTCTGGAAACCCGAAACTCCAATTCGTCCAATAGTACTTTAACATCTTTATATCTTCCGGACCCTTCAGTATATAAACCCGCGTGTACTCTCTGATATTTCCTTCAGTTCAAATATCAACTAAATCCTGTTCCTTCCTGATCACCTCCTTTCCAATCCGCTAAGTCCTTAAGTTGACCTTAGGACCAACCTCCGACCCTCCACCCTTAAATTAAGGAACCAAACTCGTACAGGGGCGCAGCACATAAGCTGAAGCCACAGTTCCTTACCCCTCCGACACTTCTCAGGAATTCCCACAAACCCCACCACCTCCGCAACTCCGGAACATCCGGGAATTCCGGGAAAGAACCGGACTTGACAGTAGTAGGTTGTATTACTGGGGGCAAGAACAGGTACCACATTACTACATACTTGCTCTATCATGTCCACAAGATGCACTTACAATATATCAAGAACACGTGATTGTGCATTGACCTCAGTTTGACCCATAACTGAGTCAAATTGACCCCATCAAAGGGGTCTGACCCTGGCTGACCTTTGACTCATTGACCCCAGGTCAATTTGACCACCACATCACTGTGAATGATGATCAGTGAAAGGGTTGACAGAGATGTTTCCCAGTACTAGTCCAATCATGAGGAGCAACAGACTTGGTGTGTCCTTTGAGAGGACCTGCGAGTCATTCACCCATCATCATACTTCTCATGGAAAGATCTGTGGAAGGTCTCTGCATTGAAATAACATGAGACAGAAGGACTGTTAATCCAGCTACACAAGTTGACATAAGATTTATTACCCAGAAGGCATATCCACAAATACCTTCCTTCACAAGACAACCTTCTAAATCCAACAGAACATGATTTTGATCAGTAAATTCAACAATCTTGTTGTTGGATAGGCATGATCAACCCATGTCAATGAAGGACAAGCATTGCTGGATGAATGCCCATTGATGGTCACTTACTAGTGCTTTACTGGGGCATTTTGGAGTCTCCCCTTTGAAAGTGCAACTAATATCCATTTGTCATGGGAGAGCCCATGTAGTGCTTTGGTACCATATTATATAGACAGCTGAGGTTAAAAAATAGCCATGGCTCATGAGCTAGCTAATTGTTGGCCAACCTACAACTTGCACCTGTAGGGTATGGATGGGCCAAGATGTAAAAAATCCTGTGTGATATAAGTCAGCCAAGTGGATATTTTAGTAAGGGCATTTTGAGTGATGGGTGGGCCAATATATGATGACTTCATAAACTGTTGCAATGTTTGGCCAAAATGTGATGCATGAAGCACATTGCAACAGGCCACAAGAATCCTGCTTAGCTCTGGTGAGGCGCATTGTAGTAGTCACTCCTGGCTACAAATCGGTCCCTAGGTCATGTGACTTGCTCCAGGGGCGGTAGAGATATACCAATTATAAAACAGTGATGCCATTGCAATGGTTTATGTACTTTTAGCTTGACAGGTGGAAATTAAGGAATAGTTGCTGTTGTTTGGTGCTATAAACAAAGATACACATATAAATACTATGTCTGAGTTTGAAAAAGGTCACATGCCTCTTTCCTTTCAACCACAATCATCATGCAATCCCTCTCTTGTACTCAAAGGAACACCATCAATACCATGCTTGACTCTGCTCATTCTGCTCATTCTATTGCCACATCCACTGGTCTCCATACCTCTACCATCTCTAGGATTTGTGCCAAAGAGCATTCAGAGCTGTAGAAGTCCACTGGAGGTCGTCCATCCAAGCTTTCCCCAGCTAAAGACTCATCAAGGAATCAACCATTGTGTAGCCAATGGGCATACTCATCAAGGAATAGTGTGGGATTGTGTTGTGCAAGTCGGATAAGATAGAGGATATCACGATGTGCAATGACTCAAGGTTGTCCATGGCCAATTGCTGGCACTTTTGCAATGCTACCCATGGTTTGTTTGTGCTTTTAAGCATGTCATAGAGTAGACTTAGAGATCTGTGTGATCTTCACTATTTCATATGTACTGTAGCTGTTGTTGACCATGTGCAATGCCACATCCTTGAGATCATCACTGATGCAATGGTTGACCATACTGATGCTATTGAGATTGTAAGTCATGAACGCTCACCATGATCAGAGCACAGTGACTATTTTAGGGTTGCTTACATATGATGTATCTGACAACACTTTTTTTTTGAAGCTGGTCATTATATTCTCAAATTGCAATAATACCAGAGGAGTGCAGATGTCGTCAGATGTAACCAGAGGGTTCTTGATCAACAGAACAAGTGCAGATATGCTGTGGTTGTCTTCTTTATGTCACAAGTGAAAAAAACATGTCTTGCCATGTGTGGTGAGGCCAGAACATGCACGAAATTTAGTTAGTCTAGTTGTAGCAAGCACACCTAGAATGTAGACTGTGTATGTAAGAAGACATGTTGGGCAGTCCACTTGCTTATTCATCTGTCTGACACCCCTCTCCTAAGATTAGGGTCAGATCATGTGGCACAGTCACATGTAAAGGAAACGGCAGACAGTGGTTTCAAACTTGCGACAGTTCTTATCAGGAGGCTTCACTGCTGCCCCTACTGCTTGTCTATCCGACTGTGTTTAGAATTCCAACTACCAATCTAATGTCCTAATTCATGAGTTATGCTTAGTCAGCAAGCACGACTATGTAAGTGTTACCTGAAGCTAGATTGGTTGCATATCAGGAATAACCATTGGGAGGTAGGAGCCTCTACCATGTGAATCCAAGGTGTCAAGTCCAGGTTCAATCCTGGAATTCCCGGATATTCCGGAGCATGTGGAATGGCGGGGTTGGTCGGGAATCCCTGAGAGGGGTTGGAGGTGTAAGGGACTTTGGCTTCAGCTTATGTGCTGCACCCCTGTATGAGTTCTGTTCCTTGATTTCAGAGCAGAGGGTCAGAGGACAATCCTAAGGTCAACTTAGGGACTGAGGGGGTTTAGAGTGAAGCAGATCAGGAGAGAACAGCATTTAGTTGATATTCAAACTCAGGAAATATCAAGGAGTACAAGCGGGTTTATATACTGAAGAGTCCGGAAGATATAAAGATGTTAAAGTATGTCGGATGAACTGAAGTTTCGGGTTTCTGGAAGAAAGTAAGGAATGAATTGGAATGGTGTCAGAATGGTGGAATAATGACTGAAGGCAATGGTGCAATAATTGCAAAGCAAGGGGGAAGGGAATTAATGCTAGGAACTGTAGATGTCAAGAAGTGTCAAAGGAAAGAGACATATGTCAAGAGATAGCCGAGATAGGAATACAGAAGTCCGGGATGGGAATGCGAAAGTCCAGGACGGGAATGCGGAAAGTCCGGGATGGGGATGCAGAAGTCCTGGATGGGAAATACGGGGTTCAGAATGTCCGATGAAAGAGAAATCTTCTAAGGTAAAGTCTGAGGCTTGGGATTCGGGATTTGATCATAGGGGGTCAGAATTGGGCTGGATGGGTTAGGAAAGTTTCAGGTTGTGACACAAGGTCATACAGCAGGAAGGGGCCTCTCGGCACACCTGCCAGCATTTGTTTGTTGCCTTGCACTCCCCATGGTGTTCCATAACACCGTGGGATCCTCTGATGTCATCCATGACTGGATTCATTTAAGACACAGTCTCATTTTATTAGTAAAGTATATCTCTGGCTGTTCTCATGTGTCATTCTTTCTCCCTGCTATAGCAAACAGATGCGGACATACCCAGACCTTGCTGATCATAGCCAGTTTTCACTGGGCCTGATATGGGTTATGCTCACAAAATCCCTACATCGCAACTCGAGATATCCAAAAATGTATGTCCTATTAGGGAGTCAACTGTATTATGTTACCTTTATGTAACTGAGTGTCAGATAGCATATAAAACCCACTATTCCATGTTTATTTTCCCACCATTACCATGAAGTCCATCTCTACTTCTCAAAAAAACAACATAATTACTCTATCCTCTCTCGATCTTTCCTCTAGGACAATTGCTTCTCAAACTGGCCTAGGAAAGTCTACAGTATGCCAGTTTTTTCAGGACCTCCAGCCAGAGAATACTGGCAAGGCCAAAAATGTTTTTTGAGCCATTGTACTAAGGAGTCTGGAGGATATAAAACTGCTCAAATGTCAGGTGAAACAGGTATTCAGGTTTCTGGAGTATAGTAAGGGATAGGTCAGAATGGCATCAGAATGATGAAAGGATCACTATTAGTAATGGTGTAATCATTGTAAAGTGCAAGGAGGGCCATTGACAAGGAACAATAAGTGTCAAAGGGAAGAGATGAGATCAAAGGCATAAGTAAGATAGAAATACAGAAAGTCCAGATGTGGGAATGTGGGATACAGGATATAAAGAAGGTAGAAAAGAGAGTGAAGGAGAATGTACAAAGAAGACAGGAAGGATGGTCAACAACAGATGGGCTTATTTGTTGGAAGAACCAGATCTACGTACCAAAGGAAAGGTCATTATGAGACAGAATCATCCACCTTCACCACAATACACTATTAGCTGGCCACCCTGGTCATTTCAAAACAGCAGAACTTATTCTGAGGACATATTGGTGGCCTTGTTTACATGCCAATGTCATTGCCTACATCTGGGGGTGCGAAAAGTGTCAACAGACAAAAACATTCCCTGCAAAACTTTCTGGGATGTTGGCACCAAACTTGGTGCCAGACTGAAACTGGCATCAAGAAGTGTCAAAGGAAAGTGACATATGTCAAGAGATAACCAAGATAGGAATACAAAGTCCAGGACAGGAATACAGAAAGTCCGGGATGGGAATGTGGAAAGTCCGGGATGGGAAGTACGGGATTCGGAATGTCTGATGAAAGAGAAATCGTCTAAGGTAAAGTCCAAAGGCCAGGATTCAAGATTTGGTCATAGGGGTTCAGAATTGGGCCGGATGGGTTAGGGAAGTTTCGGGATGTGACACATATGTCAAGAGATAGCTGAGATAGGAAAACGAAAGTCTGGGATGGGAAATATGGGGTTCGGAACATCCGATGAAAGAGAAATCTTCTAAGGTAAAGTCCAAGGCTCAGGATTTGATTATAGGAGGCCAAAATTGGGCCGGATGGGTTAGGAAAGTTTTGGGATGTGACAGGGGGCTGGAATTGGGTTGGATGGGTTGGGAAAGTTTTGGGATGTGACAACAGGACAGAATGATATATGTGGGAATGTGAATGTGGAATTGTTAGAGTATGGGATATGGGATATGGAATAGTTCAGGATTTGGTTGTGAAGGGCCATAAATGAATTGGATGGGTGGGGCAAGGTACAGGATGTGACAGTATCCCCCTCTTAGTGTCATGTCCCATGCCGCACAAGTCAAGTCCACTTCTCCATTTCTGCTTCTCCCCTTCTCCACTTATCTTTAACACTTTTGCCCCTGTGCCTTGTTCCTCATGCTTCACTCTTTTGACAGATGTTTAACATGCATAATATCTCCACCTTCCAATACCTCCCATGCTGACTCCCTTTGACCTGTTCCAACCCCCCTTGACACTTCTGACTCACATCCCACACGACTCTGGTACTCCAGTGTCACCCATGTTTACTTGTCCCCATAGTATATAAACCCCTCTTGTATTCTGTATTCCACAGTCTGAATATCGACTTTGATCACTCCTCTACTCTGTCCAACTAAGTCCTCACTTTGACCACTTGGAGCCAGCCTGCTTGTTGTCACTCTGACCCTCTGACATCCAACCTCTAACCTTCCCTTCTACCTTTGTCACCACTCTGCTCTGCCACTCCTCCGCTCTGCTGCTACTCTGCTAAATACCAGACTGAACTTGGGCAAGGGTGCAACACATAAGTTGAAGCCAAAGTCCACTCTGCTCTCCCAACAACTCTGGACAGCCTGGAGAAGACAGTATCTTAACACTTAGACACAAACCCTTGAGTGCCTTAGGGACAATGTTGCAATGTAAAGGTGACAATCTGGAGTTTGAAATTTTGGGACATAGCTATCTGTGTCCCTGGGAAAATGGGAATTTGTGTTGTTGATCAATTTGTGTCCTTTATCCACAAAACCACCATCATGTCTCACCATTCCAACTCTGACAATGAGCTCACCTGCCTCCAGCAAGAGGAAGAACAAAGGGTGTGGGAGTCCATCTGGAGAATATAGGAGGCCAAGGAGAGGAAGGCCTGATGACAGGTGGAGAAGTGTGAGGAGGCACATAGGAGAGCTGAGGAGTGTTAAGATACTGTCTCCTCCAGGCTGTCCAGAGTTGTCATGGGAGCAGAGCAGACTTTGGCTTCAACTTATGTGTTGCACCCTTGCCTGAGTTCAGTCTGGTATCTAGCGGAGTAGCAGCAGAGCAGAATGGTGACAAAGGTGGAATAGAGCAGCAGAGGTCAGAGGTCAGAGTGTTGGAGTGATGACAAGAAGGCTAGCTTCAAGTTGTCAAAGAGAGGACTTAGTCAGACAGAGTAGAGAAGTAATCAAAGTTGATATTTGAACTGCAGAATACAGAATACAAGAGGGGTTTATATACTATGGGGACAAGTAAACACAGATGACACCAGAGTACTGGAGTCATATGGAATATGAGTTAGAAATGTCAGAAAGTGTCAAGAAGTGTCAAGGGAAGTCAGAACAAATCAAGGGGAGTCAGAATGGGAGGTATTGGAAGGTGGAGATATTATGCACACCAAATGTCTGTCAAATAGGAGTGGAGGGTAAGTCTCCAGAGCCTGGTGCTGCAGTTGAATGGGTAAGGGGAACAAAGAAGAGAACTTGAGTGTGATTGTAACAGCAGCAACAAGGGGGAGGAATTGGGTAAGGTTTGTTGGGATGACTATGATTTGAGGACGATGATGATGACAATAGAGGAGGCATTGTTCAATGCAATTTCTTGTTCTCATTGAATGTCAATGTCTCTTAAGATGACAGAAACAAACAAGCTGGATATCAGTTGACTAACCATGATAGTCCATATAAGCAAGCAGAGTAGTCATGCAATAATTTTGGAGAATAACTCAATAGGAGCTGTTGAGAGGGGAATCAGGATCAAGGGACCTGAGTATGTAGGCATTGTGTTGGGAGTCTTGGAGGAATATTCTATAGGCAGTGGTGGCAATGTTGGTAACAGGGGGTCATTGTCTGGTGGCAAAAGGAAGGGGATTTGGGATGAATCATTCACAGGAAGTGGTGAATTGGTGAGACATATTCAGACAGGAGGTTTCTTCTTTTTGTTTCTTAGGTGGGTGTGAATGAGATGAGGGAAACTTTGAGGATAGAACACCTTGTATTCGTGGAGTTTTGAAGCAGAGTGCCAGAAATTGGATTTAGGGTCCCACAAACTTTCTGAAGACAGGTAACCCTTCCAGGTGTCACATCCCAAAACTTTCCTAACCCATCCAGCCCAATTCTGGCCCCCTATGATCAAATCCCAAATCCCGAGCCTCAGACTTTACCTTAGAAGATTTCTCCTTCATCAGATATTCCAAACCCCGTATTTCCCATCCCAGACTTTTGCATTCCTGTCCCGGACTTTCATATTCCTATCTCGGCTATCTCTTGACATATGTCTCTTTCCTTTGACATTTCTTGACATCTGCAATTCCTATCAATAATTCCCTTTCCCCCTGCTTCACAATTATTGCGCCATTGCCCTCAGTTATTATTCCATCATTCTGACGCCATTCTGATTCATCCCTTACTTTGTTCTGGAAACCCAAAACAACCCCGATTTGTCTGACATACTTTAACACCTTTATATGTTCTGGACTCTTCAGTATATAAACCCGCTTGTACTCTCCAATATTTCCTGAGTTCAAATATCAACTAAACCCCATTCTATCCTGCAAAGTCCCCACTTCACTCTGAAACCCACTTCAGTCCTTGAGTTGACCTTAGGATTGTCTTCCAACCCTCTGCCTTGAAATTAAGGAACAGAACTTGTACAGGGGCACAGCACATAAGCTGAAGCCAAAGTTCCTTGCCCCTCCGACCCCCCTCAGGGATTCCCGACCGACTCCACCGTTCCGTGCACCCTGGACTATCCGGGAATTCTGGGATTGAACCTGGACTTGACACCAGACCACAAGATATTGGTGGAAATTAGGGGAGCCACAATGGGAAAGGACCTTTTCCACTTCATATTCTTCTGATCTGACAAGGTATGGGGGAGGTTTGGAATAATTTGGACCATGTTCCATGGTTTCCCAATAGGGCAATACGAGTGAGATGTGGACTATGTCATGGATTTTCCACATAAACAAAATCTTTAGTCAGTAAGAGATGGGCGATAGAACTTGAAGAATTTCAAAGAGGCAAGTTTTCAGGATGGGTATCCAAATTTGAGATTTCAGCCTTCTCACCAAACCTTATCTCCAATGTTCCAGGGTTTGAACTTTGAAGATACACATTCCTTTATTACCCATTGTGCAATTTCATGTGCTGCTAGGGCTTCTTCTCAGGCATCAGTGAGGGACATTCTTCAATCAAAGGCAACAGGGACTTCTTTGACAGAGAGGGGTAAAAATGTGGTTCATATCCAAGGATTAGGGAAAACAGGGACTTCTTTGTAACTGGGTGTTCTAGGAAGTGGCGGGCAAATTTGGTGGTGGGTAAGAGTCATGCCCATTTGTTGTGTTCCCTGTCACAGAATATTCAGAGGTAAGTTTTGACTTCTTGGTTGACTCATTCAGTCTCTCCATCAGATTGAGGATAATAGGCAGAGGAGAGGGAAATGTCATAGTCAAGGAGTTGTCCTAGTTCTTTGGTTAAAGCAGAGGTGAATTGTGGACCACAATTAGAAATGATCTTATCATGTAGTCTGAATTGGGTGAACATTTTTCAGAAAAAGGTCCACTACTCTGGCTGCATCGATTGTTTTGTGACACAGAGATAGAATTACCCCCTTAGTAAGCCCATGGTCGACCACAACCATTAAAGAATCAAAACTGTGACAGGATGGGAGGTTCCTTGGAGATAATGTCTCCAGGAGGTCAAGGCGCGTATGACGGCGAGGAGACGCCGTAAAGGGGGGGAATGGGGCTGCTGAGTGAAGGTGTCACCCCTGAGGTGGAACGCGTGTGTGGATGCTGTCACTCTAAGTATGCTTATGTAATTTGATGCTGCACCCATTCGACTCTTGCCAAGTTCCACAGAGCCAGGACCTTTTTTCTGATGGCCTCTCGTTCGTTACTCTTAAGCCGCATTGGCGCAGCACCCAGATACTCTCGAAAATGCGTCCGACAACCAATTCGACTGGTCACATCATCCGCGCCTCCGCCGACACAATCATCGGTTCCACCAGCAAAAACAGCAGTTCAGGAGCAATCATGGCTCACTCAGCAAGTCAAATCCAATCCTGCGCTCTACTCTCTTTTTCTCGGTGTCGCTCGTGTCCTCGGGTACGGTTCCCAAAAGCAATTCGCGAACCGACGCGCTCTACACATGTACAACACCCTCTGTGCAACTCGTGCAGATCAAGAAGCTGACTTTTGGCAAAAAGGCATCGTCACCCTGCTCTATCATATCTCATCCATATCTCATTCACGTTTCTGTACACTCCACAGAATGCGCACTCCCCCCAACTTTCCAGTCCTGGTTTACTATCACTAATCTCCACGTTTGGCTCCTCACTGTCCGCTTGCGCGCTCTCCCCGCTCCACACGGATTGAACCACATACAAGGGCTGATAGATCACTTCTTCCAAGACGTCGAAGAGCGCGTCCGGACCGTACTCCAACCCGGTATTCTCCCTCCCCGTCTCCCATCCAAACCCTTGAGCCCCTTGCCATCGGCATCTCCAAATGTAAACGCCAAGACCACACCCCGTCCGGAAGACCCCAGATACGTCTCCCCATATCCATACAGCGCTTTTTACACTTTCCCCTCTCCAGTCCCACCACCAAACACGTTTTCCTCACCCACGGCTTACGCCAAAGCAGAGAAAAGAGCAAGAGCACCGGAGAGACTTGTCACGAGGCATATGAAGATACTCAAGGAGCAGTGGTCGGGGTTGGGGATGAGTATGGATTTGGGACTCGTAAGAGGAGACACGGAGATGGCGGCTGCCGTCTGGAGGAATCTGTTGGGCGGGAGAGGGGCAAAGGGGATCTTATTGCCTGGGCAGGGAGGAGGTGGGACTGGGAGTATAGACGGGACTGGGAGCGGAAGTAAAGCAGGCTTCAGACGATCGGTGAACCTCGTCGGTGGGCTCGTGGAGAATGTGGAGAAAATTGATGTCGATGTCGAGGAGGCTAAAGACGACTTGAGTGGTGTTTATGACTTTGAGGCGAACGAGAGCGTCCGGTGAGCGCTTGTCGTCATCCGTGATGTGACTTGGTGCTCACACTGACCACAGCTACATCGCCTATCCGGAACTCATGCAAACACTCGTGACTTACCTCCGTCGTGAAGCGCTCCGTCTCGAGGGTCTACCCGATGAAGTTATCCTTGGACCACGTGTAGTTGGCCGGGAAGGCGAGGGAGTAAACAAGATGATGTGGGGAAGCGTGAAGTCACAGAGAGGTTCGGGGTAGGGGTGCAGGTAAGGCCATGTGTTGTCATCCCACTCGATGTTCTCAACTCACCAGCTCTTCAAGGACGATTTCAGACCTCTGTTGTAGCCATCACCGCTGACTCCGACGTGAACCATCACCACTTTACTGCGTGCACAGAATAGACCCGCCTTTGGATATCTTGCGATCTTCAGACCTCCGATTTGAGCATCATGCAAGCACAGAACGTCATCTTCCCTTGCGAACGAGGTTTCAGTGTCTTGACAACATATCCTATTATTGCTGCCGGTCGGGGATCTACTTCCCTGTCATTGGCCCGAACACCGATATAGGGAGGCTACGAGCTACTTCGGTTGACGGACACAAACGGCGACGAAAGCTTTCAGGACCAGGACAGCAGATTGAACATGAGCACAACCTCACTACAACATACCAATTACCTGGCTTAGAAAACAACTTGAAGGACAGTATAAGTATAGAACTAAAAGTGCGTAGCGAATGTGCTGCCAAAGAGTGTGAACGAAAAGTCGGGTATAAACACGGAAAACTAAGCCACTGTACGTCGCTGGCGGCCCTCAAACAGGCGAAAGCTTTCGTTCGCTGAATCAAAGATGATCAGTCCACATCCAGCCGTACAGGAATACGACAAAGCAAAACACCTACCCGTTGGCATTCCCTAACAGCTCCTCAAACCGCCGCCTAAGCTCATCCAACTCTCTGTTCAGGCCATTCTCGACAGTCCCAATCATATGCCCATGGTCCATCTGAAAGGAATGACAGTCGCGGAGGAAATGCTCGAGGTCTTTCACCCGTGTTATGGATAGCTCCGGTTCATGCGAGCCTTGGGTACGAGCGAGGAAGGAAGCGACCATTGTCGACATTCCTCCTACGAGGAATATTAAGTTTGACGATTAGAGGCAGAACGAAGACGACCAACCAAGGGCTGAAACCGCGGTGGATATCTGCAAAGTGAGACAGGTTCAATCTGGCCAACGACGATCTGTTAGCATCGGAATAAACGCACATTTTTCCCCCCCATCGCGGCTCCTATTGCAGTGGTCAAAGCGCCAAGCAGAACTTGCGCTCCGATTGCGGCGTTGAGTGCATAACCGGTCATCGTTGCTACAGGCCCGGAACAGAGACAACATTATCCATTAGCACGACTGATGAGAGCGACCTGTCTAGGCAACTTGGACATTACTCTGACATCCAGAGTTCCACGACACCCGAAGGCCAATCAATCGACCCTTACCTTTCTTCGCGTACTTTGCCTTCTCCTTTTGAGCCGCATCAACAGTTGGCTGAAGTCGTTCTCCGACTGTCTTCTGACGCTACAGCAGCAAAGCAAGAGTATTTTCATTCCACCATGAACCGAACAATGCGCATCGATGACAGCACACTTACAAACGCCTTCTCAGCAACAGGCACCGACCCGTCCATTCCGGGCACGAAGTGCTGGCTCTGTCCACCCACCGTCGCGCGACGCGACAGCCCACGTTGATGTCCCAGCATGCTATCTCGGCCCCTGGGCGGTGACCCAGCCATTGGTGAGGCTACCCTGTACCCTAGCGCAGGGTCGTGGTCATCAAGATGCCTCGTGGGTCCCATAGCAGCTGGATACGCGCCGGTTCCAGGTTCGGTGGGAAGAAGTCGCCGCGTCGCCAGTACCGATGACGCCTGGAAACTCACGGGGCCAGTGCTCTGCGTCTCGGGGCTCCCGCTCACAGGTTGCGGAGGGTCCTCGCGATCGGAGAGGTGTAAGTGGTCAAGACCGTAGCGGGGCGTGGGACGTATGGGTGTGCTGATGGGTTGGGTGGTGGTGGGAGACGCGGGGAGTTCGGGTTGTGGCTCTGTGAGGGCACGATACTGCTGAGCCTGAGCCTGGGGTTCTGTGGTGGTTTCTGGCCTAGGGCTTCTGGTCGTGCGGGTGGTAAGCCTGGCGGGATCCATGATGGCTGGTGAGTGGGCTGCGGAACGCACAGTTGGGGGGGTGACAGGGCCACAGGCATACATACGATAGACAAGTTTATACTACATACGTCGATGCCGTCACATCAACAGTAAGGTTCATGAACTCGGGGACGCGATCTTCCAGCGAGCCGGCGACTTGGCAGTTGGCACGACAAAAGTGTTCCATTTTGATAAGCTGAAAGTTTTCTGGAATCTGTGGAGGACTTCAACAACGTCGCGAGTTGTCGCCCGCATCTGCATCAGCTGCCAGTGCCATGACTGTGAGGGACGTGGACCACCTTGTGCATGATTTCAAGTCCGACATAACGTTGACTGTAGAATTGCTCGTGAACTAGGTCGGGTCTTTCTCGGCTGAGGCTCCAATCCCAAACATTCTTGCAAGTCCATCACTGACAGTTCATTGAATTTATCGCTCCCGTAGTCGGATAGAACGAGCTGCCTTACAGGGGGCGGCCCAGCACAAATGACTATCATGATAAGCGCCCCAAGGTAAATGTGTTCAAGTAATGGAAACTTGAGGGGCATAATGGCAAAGTTTCGCCATAGTAGCCCGGCCGAGTCGGTGTGGTCACATCTTGGCGAGTGCGGCGCAGATCGTGTCCTACCGAACCTACTCGCATCCCTGTAGTAGCTAAAACTAGGCGACTACAAGTTGCACGTCCACTATCCACTATCGCTGCTCGAGCTTCTGGCACTTTGCCGCCATGGACGAGTCGAAAACTTATATCTATGTACTAAATTTCAAGGAGACGGTCTCCTGGCACTCGACCCCAAAAATATATTTTTTCTTCTTCTTTTCGTCTCACACATAATCATCAGGACCCCCATTTCCGGAAGACGATCATGTGCTGAGGAAGCCTTATCATCGCATCGAAGATGTACTGCTCCAGGGGGGCGGCACTCCACACTGAGCCACCCACAGTCAGACTCACTGTGACAACTATTTGACATTGTCGTACTCTACCGACTCAGAGGATGTCGAATCCATTGCGCGCCACGGTCAATTGCGACATGGGAGAGGTAATGCTGGTATCCTCTCATGTAATCTCTGACTGAACAGTCATGCTCGAGACAGGGATTCTCCCTGTACACCATCGTACGAGGGTCATCCGAGTCACGGCACAGCTCGTCTTTTGACTGACGAATCCAGGGCGATGACGAAGGTCTCATGAAGACGATACACTTGGCTAACATCGCATGCGGGTTTCATGCTTCGTGAGATTCGCGAGTGTCATGGCTGACTGTCAAGAGACTGAGCTTGTCCTGACCACCAGGGATTTCTCGGTGATGAACAAGACAGTGGCCCTGGCCAAAGCCAACAACGTTCTCGTCGGTGCACACCCTTCCCTCCCGGACCTACAAGGCTTCGGGAGAAGAGAAATGGCTATCGAACCGGTGGGCCCATGTTCTGTAAACAGCGCTTGTCCCACACAATCCGACGACAGAACCAACATGTAGGAAGAACTCGAGTCTTGTTTCATCTATCAGGTCGGCGCCTTAGATGGCTTCCTGAAACGCTACGGCCTTCCTTTGAACCACGTCCGTCACTCCAGTAGCCATGAATCTCTCCGACCTATTGACACTGTGTTCCCCCTAGATCAAGCCCCACGGATCTGTATATGGCCAGACTGCGCGCTCTGTCGAACTCGCACGTGCGGTCGTCGGCGTGACGAAAGTATTCAAGGACAGCGCGGCCCGGTCTGAAGGTGTCGCCTTCATGGGCCTTGCGGGAACAGCACACCAACAAGCTGCAGAAGAGATGGACATCCCATTCATAGCTGGTAAGGTCTTGGCCACCCGCCCCCCTTTGAGATGATCTTGGGTAACAGCCAACACAGAGTGGTTTGCGGACCTCGACTACAGCGACGAAGGGAAACTTTTAATCACAAAGTAAGGAAGACCTTACTGCCCAATGACCGCCGCACTGAACTTGGCATTGATAGGAAGCACGATCCCGTCCCTCTCGAGGTAGTCCGTCAACGGGTAAGTCGACGACTTCAGTCGATAGAGGCGGTTGCGCGCTTACCCGTCCGTTTTTCTCAAGGTCCAAAACCTTCTCAATTTGCATAAGGTGACCACAGTAGGCGGTAAACTCTTGCCGATAGGTCAGAATGTCTTTGACGTATCTATCTGCTGTCACTCGGACACCCCTGTGAGTGCTAGATCAACACCATCGCGACAACCGCTTCTGATGGTGCATCCCTCGCTAGGGTGCAGTCGAGATTGCACAGGCAGTCAAGGCGTTGGTGGATGAGAGCAACAAGGCAGCAGGATACGTTTGATAGGAAGCGAGTTAATAAATACTCTTGCACTGTAGCAGTCGCGCAAGTTAAATATGCCTGATACATGAAATACACGAAGTTGGTGACGGGCCTTCAAGTTGTCCCCCCTTCTCACGCATCCTCCAGTGTAGTACCGAACACGAGATGGAAAGAAAACAACAACAGCAGATTATGTCCATCAGATTTTCGGCGCAACTATAACATAAGACGAGTGTCAATCAAGCAAATGCCGATTTTCCGTGGACTTGCGGGGTAGCTTCCACGAGGGGTGTACCGGTTGGCTGAGGCAGAGGACGCGGTCCATCCCGTGCATCCCACCGCGGATCGTACGCAGGTGGGAGTCTACCGGACGGTGAACGACCCAGTGTTGGAACAGGGCCAAGGTCATCGTGCCGCAGTGGCTCGCTAGAAGATGCATTGGCAGGCGGTTGCATGGCATCCGAAGAGCTTTGCGAAGGGTACGCAGTTCCTCCATCTGACGGAGACGGATCAATGCTGGAGGAAATAGATATATTATTGTGCGTTGGGCGATGCTTGCCTGTCCAAGTATAGCCAGATGCATATGGGGCAGAAAGACCCGAGCCTTGGAAGACGTGAGCAATATGGACGGCAGTGTGATATAAAGTTTTCTTACTGGACGGTGTCATAGGGTATGGCATGATCGTAGACATCGCTGAAGTCACCGGCTCGTTAACATCCGTTGTCGGAAGTGGTTGGTGTTGGCGGCGCTTCCTCCAGCAAGTAAAACCCAGCCCTAGTAACAATGCCAGTCCAACTATACCACCGACAATGCCTCCAGCTACGCTAGCAGTTGTCGAGTGCGAGGATTGGGAGGACGACATGATCTGTGTCGTCGTTGGTGTGGTGCTAGAAGTAGCTATAGAGCCCGAAGTAAATGCCGATACGGATGTCGAATGCAGGGCTGAAGACGTTGTCGATGTCGTAGAATTGCAATGGGTAAAGGTATTGTTATTATTTGCTATCTGATCTCGACTTGCTGTGTCCATGGTATAAACGCTGAACTCGACTATGGATCAGCAGCCTGACGCGGGACTGCACATTAACTCACAAATACCTGGAGAAAACACTGTTCAGACAACGTCTCCGAAGATTTGGAATTTATGCATACCATGAACCATCGGTCCAAAACAACTCGTATAAAAAGTTATCTAGCTTGATGCCAGCGTTGCAGGCAGCAGTCTGGATGTCAGCCGGGAGTCTGCGCGGAAGATCAGCATCGTTCCGGAAGATAAGAGACTGTGCCTACGATAGATTTGTACCGGGGCTACAAAATGACCCAGTAGGTGCACGGTACATCCCATAGGCGCCTACCCCTGGAAGACCAACACGTTAAGCGCCAAAGGGAACTGCGAAAGGTTAGCACGAACCGGCATCGATACCGTTGGGTGACCCGCCTATAACATCCCACTGGCAGCTGTAAACCCTTGTGAATAAGACCCAAGCGTTAAGGTGAATTGGTTGCGTACTTCATGCACAGCATGCTCAGCGCCCATGATATAGAGTTGCAACAACAGTCATCTGTGAATAGGTATCAGTGAAAAACAAGTGAGACCGAGACGGGCGCCATACGCAGCTGGTCGTCACACTGATCGCCTGGGGTATTTGGACGGAAAGAAGGGACCTGATCTGCAAATGACCAAAAAAAAAGTCAAAGACAAGACCGAGTCTACATATTCCTTACTCACACTGAGGATTGCATATTTGCCTCAGCCGCTGGTACGTTTCGCCTTCATCCAGGACAGTCAGTTTCAGTAGCTTCCAACACAAAAGATCACTAGTCTTACAAGCTGTCTCGCCAACAGCGTCGGTATACCTGCTTGATGTTAGCAACGGCACATGGACCCGCAAAAGAGAAATGCAGTTCACCAATCTGTTAAATTTCCAGCACATGTCGTGTTACCGGCCTTGGCGATATCCAAGCTCAGGAACCCTACGATCGCAAGTGCAACAGCTCTACTACCGCGTTGACTCGGAGGGAACCACTTCATGCGCGTTGAGGGAGAACTAAGTTGGGTGAGGTGAAAAAGCTGGGACCCCGTATTACCGAGGTTGGCTATGATTCCGCTCCACCTTCGGAAGAGATTCAAGTACCCGAGGAAAGTTTAGTCCATGTCGATCAGAAAACTGCATAAACAGTAATTACTCCGAGTATCACCTTTCCGTAGCCTGACTCGCACCATTCCTCGACCGACACAAAAAATACAAGAATCGAGACATATGTACCTTACGACACGACGACTGAAAATGTATTAGAGAGAAAGAAAAAAAACTAGTAGAAAGCCCTGGTATCCAACATTTCGCTGCATCATTATCAGTTTCGGTGACATATGACAATGCAAATAGCACTGATGTTGATCAAACCCAAGATGAACAGCAAGGAAACTGAAACTTAGGAAAGTGCCAAAGGCCAATCAAGGGTGAAGGGGTAGCATTCCCTGGCATTCTTTTGCTCAACATCGTAGGCCATGATTAGTGTTGTTCGTAGGGTAGCTACTACCTGAGGCCGAAACTTAAAGCTTGAGGGCCTAGCTTCAATGAAAGCCTCGAGGAAATGGAAATGTGGCTTCAAGCTCGGGTGATTGCGTCAAGTGGCAGAGTGCGGAAGGGCTCGCAAGATCGCGGTTGTAACCGGGGGCATGTGATTGGCTCAAGCTTGTCAATCCCGCACTCAAGCGCATTATCCACGCTTTTACTGTTGGCTTTCCCCCACTCCCTTATTTTCATCGACGTATTCAACAACGATGTCTGCGTCTATTCTGCTGCGCTCGACATTGCCCAGATCTTTCGCTTCAACAGCTGGCCGCAATGTTTTGCGATCCGCTCTCCAAGGTATACTCTTCCCACTTCTCACGAGTCACAATACCAATACTCAAGTGTTATGTAGTGAGACACACTTCGACTACTCAATATGTTCCCGGTGGACGTACGTACTCACTGCGCATTCCATTCAACACTACATTCTAAGAATCATGATTTCAAGCGATCTACAAGGGAACCGTCAACGACCCAACAACGTTCCCGCCACCCTCAAAGACTCACGGTTCCTACCATTGGGCATTCGAGCGTCTTCTGTCTGCCGCTTTGGTACCCATGACCGCTGCGGCATTTGTAACGTCGGGGACCGCTTACCCCGTCCTCGACGGCCTTCTGGGCATTTCCTTGGTGATGCACAGTCACATTGGAGTAGGTATCCCTATGGGGCCTTATGGGATCATTCGCCCACTATTACTAACGCACGTCTCAGTTTGATAGCATGCTTGTCGACTATCTCCACAAGCGCAAATTCCCCATCCTTGGGCCCATCACCACATGGACACTCAGGACTGCCACTGTCGGTGTCCTGGTCGGCGTTTACCAGTTCAACACCAACGACATCGGTGGGTTTCATCATGACTTACCCTCGGTTGTATGAAGGTTATGCTAAATGACTCTTTAATCAGGTTTGACGGAGCTGATTGCCAAGGTGTGGACTGCATAGGCATCACCAAAACCTCGAAATATTGTACGACCTGCTTGGAGAACTTGAGAGCTATGGCGTGTCAACACTTATGACGCACTTGCTATCCGACAGACAAGCACGGCCAACTCGTCCGTTAGTAGTGTAGTACTCATGCATGTCGAATAGAAGTGTCTTCTAACATGGACGAGACTATTGCAACGAAAGGTAATTCACGTATGACAAGCCGTCACAGTGCATTCTGCCATAGCCCTTCTCGGTCTCCCAACATGTTGTCGTCGAGTTCCTCGTCCTCATTCTCTTCAATTCGGTCAGCACCGTCATCTTCATCCTGTGTTGCCCTCCACTTTCTCCTCATCCAGTCACTCTCTACCTAGTTTTTCATCAACCCCTTCCCCCCGAAAGCTCTCCCCCTTGTCATTGTCCATCCTCTGCATCCAGGTATACCATTTCCCGTTGCCTCGTGACCGATCCTGGTGGCACATGAACACGTTGGTGACATTACGGTCAACAATCAGTTGCTCCTACCCTGCAAAGACTGGCAAATGAACTGGGGACTCGAGTGTGACGACGCTCGGCGTGGCGCCAGCGAAAATTGTAGTCAGGTTACCCATGGTGCCTTAGCCACGTCTCGTAGTCAGTGACGACGGATCCTTCATCAGGAAAACGACTACCGAGCGAACATGACATTAGCATTTAGCAAGGCCCTGCCGACTCAGCAGCCCACCTGTAGCACGTGTGGCCTCCGTTGACCTTCATAGTCTGGTCAGCATCATTGATTGAATCAAACCTTTCTTATCACAGGTGTCAGCCACTGGCGTTCTGATCTTGTCAAGATTAAGCCGTAGATTACCACTCGCAGCCTTGATAATAATAATCTGACACAAGCTGACAATGAACCTAGCAGTAACAATGCACAGATGATTGTGACGACCTTGGAATGAAGTACTGGTATCTAAGGATGGCATGAAAAGTCTCTTTATCAGCGAAACTGTTGACATGAAACTCTCGAGCAATGTCTATTATCGCGCGTCATCTGCAGCGATGCCACAGCCCCAAACTTGGCTGTTGCACGCTATCCATAGGGATGCAGCAAGCCAGTCCCTCGACCGAGTCATCTTATATGGACAACCCCCAAGCCGGTCCCTCGACTGTGCCGTTTGTGAAGTAAGCCCTACAGTTACTATTATAACTTCTGGTGCAAATGATAGACATGTTTTCCCCTTCTGTCTGTGATTTAGCTATCTCTTGTCCAATCTCGAGCCTCAGATCTGTATATTGATCCTGTGATATCGCTCACGACAAGTTCAACAGTTTTGCGATAATCTGAAATCGGCAAACTATCTCGCGGGCGGGAATTGAAATACGTGCTTGTTGGTTCCTTCAGCGCGCTAACACGTGCTACTGTAGCACATTTTTCCTAGCGAAGGTTTGGTTGCTATGAACGTCCCAAAACACTGGATTAAACCATTGATATCATCTGGGTACTATCGCTGACCACATACTTGGACACCCTCATACTTGGACAGTCACACAAGGTCACAGAAAGTAACGCTTTGTCATGGCTAACATATTGACACCCCGCTCGGCATTGGGTCGGCACAATGTTTCAGTGTGACGAAGCAAAGAAATCAAATGCGTTGTTCATGGTAATGAATTGTTGGTACATCATGTAGACATAAAAATAAATGATTAGTAGAATGGCTAATTTGACTTCTCGTGGTGCGTGCTATCAAACGAATGAGAATTAGGGTGGTAATATGGATATGTATGCTGTATGGGGAAGGAGGGGCCAGGAAACTGTTGTACGTCACATGGAATATTGGACAAACGAGTTGAAACTTGGGGTAAGACAAAGGGAGTGGTATGGAGTGGCTGATAAGAAAAGCCGTTCATGGATGGGCCACTGGACGGCCACGATGGAAGAGGTGGATGGGGCCCAGGGGCATCAGGGAGATATGACAGCGTTTCCGTGTCCAAGTTTCGGCCTGCTTGAGAGGTGCTTGGTTGACTTGCGACGTGAGTAGTTGGATTACTCACACATTTTGAACTTGGGCCACGGCATTTCTCACTGAATAATGCAGAAAAACGCGGATTTGTGCTGAGCTCAGGGTTTTCGGCCATTTTCCTTTTATTTTTTCAATGAGATGCATGATTGTGTCTTTTTTCTCTGAGACCGGAATGAGCAGAGCCCACGCAATTGTGATGAAGTCATCCTTGCGTTTGTAGGATGTCAGCGAAAGGTCAAAGGTCTTCAGGACAACATCGTGATCAATTC
This sequence comes from Gyrodon lividus, assembly GCA_014904945.1. Taxonomy (NCBI): domain Eukaryota; kingdom Fungi; phylum Basidiomycota; class Agaricomycetes; order Boletales; family Gyrodontaceae; genus Gyrodon; species Gyrodon lividus. The sequence continues at coordinate 459,551 of MU127443.1, forward strand.
TTGCCAGCCGTGCCTCGGTTTCAGCCTTTTTTGTGCCGCTTTTTGGGCAGGGGTAAGTAGTTGTAGCTCGGTGCGGCCTTCTTTCCTCGACTTGTGAGTTCCATGTGCTCGATTGAACACCATTGACTTCGAGACCTGTCCGAGTGTTAATACTGAACTGTTAGGGGCAAATGAGCATACCTGTTGAGCAGCGGCAGCAGCTCTGTACGAGGGGTAAATGCCATGGGCAACTCCTGATATGGCAGCTTGAACCCGCTGTTCGTAGCTGGGTGCTTCTTGTCGTGGCTGAGTCACATGAATGACCCATCGACCCATCTCAGGAGTCACCCAGGCCTAGAGTCAGGCTGACCGTGACTCTGCACACACCAATGAGGTGACGCGCCGACCGTGTTGTGAATTTACACTCCGCTTCAGCCGCTCTCGGCACTGCAGTCACTCCTGTGACTTTCTACATAGTCACTCCATTCTTTATATCTCGATGAAAAATGGATGAAATCATTTCATTCAACCTCGTAGAGTATTATGATACAGAATAGATGAGATGTGTTTAAATAGTAAAAGGATTGTGAGAGTGGAATTATGATGTTGTGCAGACTGTCCAAGTATGTGGTCAGTGATAGTACAAGTCCACAAATACTCTGCACATTCATTCTCGAAACAAGTTTTCGCGACGGATACTACGTGGCGGCATCTTTTGTTCGGTAAGCCGGGCCATCTTTCAGAGAATTAGAATCAAAATATATGTTTTGATGCTAGGAATCGCTGTCATGTCATCTTATGGATGCGGCTCCGACTCAGCCTGTGACCAGCAGGCAAACGTACATAATTAATGCTTGACGATTAGTTTTTACGACATTCAGTGCCGGCTTCCGATGTCCAACATCTCACAGCCCAATTTATCACCCCACAAGATGTCAGAGGAAGGCTGGTTCCTCATATTTACGACCAGATGCTGGCATCGTTCCATTTTCACACATGTATTCTTCGCGACGATCATCCTTGCCACGTACGTACTTCGCCCTGTGCTAAATCCCACCTTACTTATCCTTATCGAGGTCACTTACCCAATATTGATGATTCACTTCGAAGCTCTTTACCAAATCGGTTCCCCAGACAGCCTGGACATAAATACCTGAGACGGCCATGGGCGGCAAGTAGGCCCCTACCCTTCTCCAGTACATCTCTCCCTGGTCGCGATGAAGCTCTCTACTGCCAGCGGTGCCCTTGTTCTCGTGTCCCTAGGCAGGTCCGCGTTGGCTGGCGCGAAGTATACTCTCTGCGAGCATATCGCTGGTGAGGGCTTCTACGACTCTTTCAACTTCGAGGCGATTGTGGATCCTACCCACGGTCGGGTGTAGGTTCTGCCATGTCTCCATTCCGTAACTCTTGTAACGCCCATCTACACAGGAACTATGTGGACGAGGAAACCGCTGTGAAGCTAGGCTTGACCTTTACCATAGGAAATACCTTCGTCTTGCGTGCAGACGATACCACTGTCCTTTCTCCGAACGGCACAGGCCGCAACTCTGTTCGAATCCGCTCCAACAACCTGTACACCACCCATGTTGCAGTGTAAGTATCAGGTCCCAGGAGTAGTGAAAAACATGATGACTGAGGTCTCCTTCCAGCTTCGACATCCTCCACATGCCCGAAGGATGCGGGTGAGCTTTATGTCACAGCAGTTAGTTTTCTGTTGCTGAATTTGGCCACGACTTGACTCTCAAAGAACGTGGCCTGTGAGTTTTGCGTCTTCGTCACTAATATGGATATGGGGTGAGTGGAACTGATCCGGATTAAGGCTGTCTGGGAAACCAGCGAGGCCGACTGGCCCGATAGCGTACGTATGACTTCCATTGTGACACAAATACGGTATCGACGATGCACTATAGGGTGAAGTCGATATCGTTGAGGGTGCGAACAATGTTATACCAAACCAGTCAACGCTCCACACCAGCCCCAGTAAGTTAATCTGCCGCTGTAAAGCGGTCTCCACGACTCACGTTCACAGATTGCACGATTCCCACCTCGGGAGTCAACCAGCTTGGGTAAGAGCAGAGATCCTCGGGTTGACACCCAGATTTCTCAAGACGTTTGTACAGGACAACCATTCACGCGGATTGCGATGCGACCGGTAGGTGATTCCCATTGTTCATTGGCAATCTATTTCTCACACCCCACAGTCGATTATAACGAAGGATGCGCTGTCCAGCTGACCGAGGACGACAACAGCTTCGGCCCTAATTTCAACCAACACGGTGGTGGATGGTGTGTGATGTTGACTCTGCAAATCGTTGATGTGATTGAAGAATGGTTTCCCAGGTACGCCATGGAGCGCACCGATAACTACATCAGCGTCTGGTTCTGGGAGCGTGGTGATATCTCTGCGCCTTGGGATATTGTTAGCGGGGCTCATACCGTCCACACGAAGCACTGGGTGAGCTGAGATTCAACTCACTTCTTTGGGACGACTCCTGGACAAGCAGCGCCTTGCAGGGCACTCCCGCTGCACACTTCCCCAACACGAACTGCAACCTGGCTGATCACTTTGGTCCCAACAACATCATCATCAACCTGACATTCTGTGAGTGCTCGCTGGGAGCCGTTGATTGGATTCGAGGGGGACTGATGGCCACGAAGGCGGCGACTGGGCTGGAAATTCTGCTCTATACAATGCTTCTGGTTGTCCTTTCACTTGCGTCGGTGTGTAACAAGCCGAAAATTCGTATCCCCAACGACTGACGATTCCTTTCCGATATTGCATAGACTACGTGAACAGTGAGTTTTCAGACATGTTGTTGTGTTACAAACCCAACCTATTCCAGATAACCCCGCGGCTTTCGCTAATGCGTACTTTGCATTCTCCTCCATCAACATCTACACATAAATCACCCGTGTTAGCGCCAGGCAGTGTGCAGACTCTTACCCGCCGAGTGGGAGGTATTGCATATTGGTCAGCCACATTAACATGCCGGTTGATGTAGGTACCCTGAGATACCTTAGGCTTAAATCAAAAAAATTCTGAGAACGGCCAGATCAACCTCTTTACCATAGAATCGCCGAACCACCGTCGAGCAGGACCAGCTTTCAATACTTAGTGGCAGTCAACGAAGCGATTTGGCACCACAGAATCGTGTGGAAATTCATCTGCAAAACGACTGAAATGAAACTGGTGGTCAGCAGAGGTTAGTGACTCACAGCAGCTTACATGCAGTAAACGAACACCTCTCATTAGTGGAGATGGATGTGCCTTGCACTTGAAAGCAGGGCCCAGGGTCTCTTTGCCATTTCTGTGAATTATAAGTACATATGGGGATTAAACTAGGCTAACCATTTGATCTCGTCTGGTGGTGGAGAGTCAAGGGCACGAAGGATCGACTCGGACTCAAGGAGGCGGTGCTTCATCTCTCTCTTCTTTGTCCTCGACCACCTCTACCACGAAGCCTGCGATCGCTCTTCACCATGCAAAAGATTGTGGAGGAAGAAGTTGGGGAAGATGCAAACAATGATGCCGAGACCGCGAGTGTAGCTAGGAGTCCATTTACCATCTCTTCGATAGTGTCAAGAAAATACCTTTTTTAACTCACGCTAGGTAGCCAATTGCCAAGGCCGTTAAACCAACTTTGTTCAACATGCCGATCATCCCTACGGCTTGCAGCTATATCATCGAACAAGATGCGATGAAAAGACTTATTGTCCCCCCAGATGTCATCGACGACGAGTTCACTTTGTCTCTTGTTTGTCAGGTCGACGCCTGGATGCTAGGTCTAACCGCCGAGCAATACGCCGCAGCACCTTCAATCAAATGTACGCTCACGTTTATAGTCTCGTGCTCACCGTGATTGTTCGATATCTGCCTTTTAGATTATCTTCGCGACGGCGGCATCGCTTACGATTCTTGCGCTTTCTTCGTGCTCACGCGCATGGTCCTTATTAGCTCGCACGAATATCGACAGGAAGTTGTTGGGGACCGAATCGGATAGAGCTGCAAGACAGGGGTTCATGGAAGGCTTTAGCAGAGGCATTCAGCACAGTGATATGAAGTTTGCCGTGCGAAAATGGCATTTATGGAATAGCTCTCGCTGAGTTGCTGCAGCTTATGATAAGCCCTCCAAAGTGGGTGCGACAGGGTCTGAATAGCCTCGCAGGGTCTGAAGGTCATCCCACATCGGATTGCAGAGTAGTTCCCTGTGAGACTCCCTAGGGGTGGTAGTAGGGCCCTGTGTCACAGGTTTCGTTGGGCCTTTTGAGGCCTTGCCGCTGCGGGTTTCAGCCGTTTTGCTGATAACGATGTATCCAACATCATGATTGTGGGTGTCTTGCGATAATTAATTTCATCAGGTGCACCGCAGGCCGTGAGTACCAAGTCCCGATGGGAAAAGATCTCTAGCGCAGCTCTGTGTTTCGAGACTCAATGGATGGTCAGAGGAGAAATGATACAAAGAGTGGGCAGTTACGGTGCAACGGGAAAATATGAACTAAGACTTGGGGGTTGGGGCGAAAACCCTTTGGGTTTTCCGGCCTGAAGCTTGGCCCGAAGCTGGGGATGAAGGTGAGCTGTGAGTGCGGGTTGGGCGCCGAACAGGTCAGCTGTGTGAGATCTCGGGTGTCGAACGTACGGTAAGGCGTCGGATAAATTGACTCAAGGCAGGGAATTTATCCGTATCCTGAGAGAGGGAGTGGTGGGCGGGTGCGACGAACGTGAGTGTCGATGAGCGAGCGAGCTCTCACTCACGGTAGCAGCGAGGTGGCAACTTGAAGAAGCTGACGCCACCTCACGCATAACTACATTCTACGTTGACCTCGTGCCTCGGCTAACGTGGAATACTATCTGTCAGGGTCTCCCTCTGTACCTCCCTTGCCGGATCCACATAACCGTCGACACTGCAACGAGTCAACCTCACTTGATGGTTATGCAGAGCTTCAGCTGCAAGGTTGTCCGCCCATCTTCCTAGCTCACATCTACCTCCCAGGATCATAAGTAGGTTGCCCAGAAAGCGCTTCGCGCTTTCGCCCAACCTGTACTTTCACCCCATCTCATGTTCCGCGTCTAAAGTGAACCTAAGAGACAAACTCAGAACCCACGTGGCGCCATTTGTTTGATAAGCCAGGCTATCTTTGAAGGTGAGCGAGTGTCATTGTCATACGATCTATGGATGTGGCCCCAGCTCAATCAGGCACTGCTAGGCATGCGTTACATGCATGACGGTGAGTTTTTCCGACAGCTCAGGTGTCGCGATCGTCATTGCATCAACCATGTCCCGTTGTCGAATTTGGTGCGCTTTTCGGGACACAACGATCTGCCACCATGCACTGCCCATCTCCCAGTCGTTGTGCGTCGGCATCCAGTCGTAAATACGAGGGACCAGCCTTGCTCGGATATCCTGTGTTAATCAATCTCCGATCAGCGATGACGCCTCCGTTGGTGATTGCATTAGGATTCGTGGAAAGTCTAGCGATCCTTTGATTGCCTTTACGCAGGTAAGACTTTGCGGGCTCATCCATACCTGTTTGTGGCTCCCGATTCTCCCTTGAAATGATCTCCCGGGAGGGAATTTGCTGGAAAAGCGTAGTCAATCTATTTTAGATTATCCCGGATGCATACGACGAAGAAGTATCGTGTTGGGCAGCATCGACAAGTAAGTACTATCATCACTTATCGTGCATCGTGGCAGGTTCCGCGTGATTTAATCGCAGGTGATCACAAACTGCCTTGTCCCTTTTCTCCTTCGAGACTCTCTGATGTGCGTTGGGCGATCATCAGTGTCCTGTGACCATCCTTGCCACGTTATGTAAGTGCGTACTTCGCTACATCCTATCTTTGGCGTGAGGAATACCCCTTGGGCTAGATAGGTGTTCCCAAATCCCGATTCCTGGATACTCGGGACCAGATGACGCTGTCTGAAGTCACTTAACTAATACAGATGATCCACTTCGACGTAGACCCTTCTCACTCGTTACTAATTCGGTCTCCCTGACACCAGAAGCCAGTGAACAAGCATAAATATAGGAGACGGACATGAGCAGTAGGCAGATATATATGATGGTGCTCTCAACTACTAGCGGTATCGTTGTTCTGGCGTCCTTCGTCGTGTCCGCCTCGGCTGGCGCGATATACACTCTAAGCGAGCAGATCATTGGTTTGGGCTTCTACGACTCCTTCAACTTCGAGGCGATTACGGACCCCACCCACGGTTGGGTGTATGTTCCGCCATGTCTTCATTCCGTAACTCTTGTAACACCATTTTATACAGGAACTATGTGGACGAGCCAACCGCTGTGAGCCTAGGCTTGACGTCTACCACGGGTAATACCTTCATTTTGCGTGCAGACGATACCACTGTCCTTCCGCAACTCTGTTCGGATCCGCTCTAACAACATGTACACCACTCATGTTGCAGTGCAAATATCACTGCCGATCCCGGGAGTGGTAAAACACATGATGACCGAGGTCTCCTTCCATCTTTGACATCCTCTACATGCCCGAAGGATGCGGGTGGGCTTTATGCCACAGGAGTTAGCTTTTTGTGCAGGACGACCATTTCTGCGAATTGCGATGCAACTGGTATGTGACTCCCATTGTTCATTGTCGACCTACTGCTCACGTGCTACAGTCAACGCAAACGAAGGATGTGCTGTGCATCTGACCGAGGACAGCTTCGGCCCTAACTTCAACCAAAATGGTGGTGGATGGTGTGTGATGTCTGCAGATCCTCAACGCGACTGAAAAATGGTTTCTCAGGTACGCCATGGAGCGCACCGATGACTACGTCAGCGTCTGGTTCTGGGAGCGTGGTGATACCCCTGCACCTGGGAATGTTACTAGCTATACTTCTACCGTCGACACGAACAATTGGGTTAGTTGATATCCAACTGGTTCCATTTGGATGACTTCTAGACAAGCGGCGCTTTTCAGGGCACCCCTGCTGCGTACTTCCCCAACACGGAGTGCAACCTGGCTGCTTTCTTCGAGGCTAACAACATTATCATCAACTTGACCTGAGTCTCCACTAGGCAAAACCGATTGAAGTCAAGGGGATTTATTGATCTGAAGGCGGCGATTGCGCTGGTGACTCTGTTAAATATGCGGCTTCTGGCTGTCCTTCCACTTGTGTCGGCAGGTAACGTATCCGAAATTTGTATCCCCAAAGATTGACGATTCCTCTCTAATAGACTATGTGAACAGTAAGCTCTCAGACATACGTTATCTTCGTGATGCGAATTCAACCTGTTCCAGATAACCCCGCAGCTTTCGCCAATGCGTACTTTGAGTTTTCCTCCATCCACGTCTACACGTAAATTATTCGTCCCGGCGTCAGGAAGCGTGTAGACTCCTACCCGTTGAGCGGGATGTCGTCCTACTCGTTAGTAAGTCACATAAGCCACAACATACAAGTAGGCGTAGACAACATTGCCCCGAGATTCAATCGAACAAATCCTGAGAACGGTCACAGATCAACCATAGAATCACTGAAATGCCACCATAGAGTAGAGTCGGCACTGGGAAGGGATAACAGAAGCTTGAAGAGACTAGCAGTGTTCCGCTCTATCTTTGGTGCACTGGCAAGGAATTTCGAGAACGAGTCTTCGATGTAACTTGCTCGACGGATATCGTTAGTGCCGCCTCGCACAATAATACACCAACAATCCTAACAGCACGAGCAACAGGCTCTCAAATCCGATAAGGAAATCGGAACAGCCTGGCTGATATGTCAGTACAAGTGACTTTTACTGATTCTCTCACCATAAGTTTGCGCGGATCCCTTTCAAGTAACCGACTGAATGCATATCATCGATGAATTCCCACTGCAGTGTGACAGCGTTGAGCTGCATACTCTGGAGGACGTTGTCAATTGGGCGCTTCGGGAGTTTGAAACGTATGCGCCCACATCGTCTTAATCGATAACATCCACAGAGCTTTGCTCATCGGAATCAGTATCAACGAGAACCCACTCACCGCTCTCATCGACACCCGCCGTCCTCCTCATACCGCCCACTTTGTAAGTAGTGGAGGTTGGCGTCAAGGTTTCAACGACAACGCAAAGTTACGGCACGTGATTATAATGAAGTGGCGCGTCATTACGTGAATCGTGGTCAAAGTGGAACGCGTTCTCGTTCAAGAACATACTCGTATCCTTTCGTAGCCTCTTCACATGCGCCAACGTAAACGAGAACCCACACCCGAGCCGTCGTCGAGTAGTAAATATGCTATGACAGTCGCGGACATGTTGCAAGCGCGAGCGAGCAAGCGTGCTGCGAAGGCCGAAGAACGCAGAGCCAAATCTGAGAAGCTGAAAGAAGATGTGAGTGTAGATCACCCGTACGACCCAGGAGTGACAACTGGAGCAGGGAAACACGTTTTACCGCAGTGGCGACTACTTGAGCGCTACTGAATGCTATCAGAAAGCTATTGCTGTTCATGGCCCAACAACAAAGCCTGTTTTGTTAACGAACTTAGCGGCTACTTATCTGAAGCTGGAAATGTAACTTATCCTTCCTTGATTTGCACTCGCTTGCTTACTTTTGTCATAAAAGGTTCGCAGAAGCTCACTTCACAGCTGGGGAGGCACTTATAGCTGACCCTAAATCTGTGAAAGCAAGGTTTCGCAGAGGTGTGGCACGACAAGAAATGAATATGTTACCCGCTGCTGCTGCTGGTAAGTGCTATCGGGGTCTTTGCGAAGCCAAATTTCATCGATTCATATACAGACTTTCGTACTGTTCTCAGGCTAGACCCCGGAAACAAAGAGGCTGAATCGCGACTTGACTTTGTCGAGGAACTCTACCTTGCAGATGACGGTCTTGAGACAGATCATTCCGACGACGAATACCCTTCTCCAAGCGAAGAACTCCAGCTGGAAGAATCGGTGTCTGAATCCAGTGATTGCGAGCACGAGGGTAATGGTGTCCCGTGCAAGTTTTATAATCACGATGGGTGTGCAAAAGGGTCAGCGTGTCGGTTTTCGCATGCACCTGATAGCAAGAGCGAGCGGGATTCCCTGTGCGTGTAGTGCTTTCTCTTTCCAACCAGACACCTGTACACCTGCATTCTCACAAATCATCGCGGACAGAGGGAAAAATGTGTGCTCCTACTTCTTGATGGGAATTTGCAGGTTTGGCGACCACAAATGCAGTTATTCGCATTCAAGGGACCACCTTCCAGAGAAGGGATGGTGGACGACACAGGAAGGAATTGCCAATGCGAAGGAGATCTATAAGCTCAAGCAAGTGCTTCAAAAGGACGTCGCAGCTGCCACTGAAGAATACGTTTCGACATCGTTGGATTCAGGGAAGGGCAAGGCGTCAAGGAATAAAAAATCGAAGAGTAGGCGCAATCGATTTCACACATCGCCTTATGGTGACTGGGATTCTGGGAAGGAAATGACTGAGTTTGGGTTCACGGAGAGCGACGTTGAGGAACTTCTTTGTCAAGGCGTCAAACCGTGGGATGAGGATGCACACGTGAGCTGCAGGGGCTTCTCATTAGTGGCAATTGCTCATATCAACTTTTGCACCACCAGGATGCCTTGGCTATTCTCCGTGGATTTTAATCACCGTACTGATTGTACGATATTCACTGGGAGTGAAGAAAGATGTCACCTGGAGCTTGATTCGACACCAGTAGTGACCTTGATGTTTTAATGATCAACCCTTGCACCTCGATTCCGTACCTCCGCTGTTCTATAGCACCATTTTGCCTACTCACTTCATCCTACGTACGCACGAGATCACTTGGGCTCGGAGTCCCTCTGCTACTTTATGCCTGGCACGCTTATTTATCATAGCCGTTCAACCGATGCCAGCTATCGTATTATCTTTTGCCTAGGGAATATCGTCGTCTTTGTCCGCCTACCTGGGATCGGGAATGCAGGGTGAAGGTATGTATGACAGATTAGTACCCACCCAACGACAGGCTATCGCTTCGATTGTTCGACTTTCCTTGGTAGGCTCAACCATCTTAGCTGTTCAAGTCCCTGTCATCGTGCGAGAATCACTCAGCACCAGTCCGGAAGGAAATCGGGGGAGCCAATAAAAGCCCGCCGCTCATGCGACTTTCGTTCCACCACAAGCCCCCACCATTGATCAAACCCTCACACTTTTACTCGAAACGAGCCATTATGGTTGCAACTGATATCAAGTTGTCTTCAGGCAAGTTAGATGTAACTAGTATAACCGGGCGTACTAATAGGGGCTAATTGGCTGGCAGGATACACCATGCCCACATTCGGGCTTGGAGTATACCTCAACGCTGAATGCGCAGAGGCATGCAAGGTTGCCCTGCAAAATGGATATCGGTGCGCAAATATATCACATAATGATATCCGAAGCATCACTGAGTTGTTGCAGCATGATCGACTCAGCGCGCTTCTATGAGAACGAAGAGCAGGTCGGCGTAGGTATCAGACAAAGCGGTGCCGATCGCAGCAAGATCTTTATCAGTACGCCTCTGAATTTATTTTGATTTGTCACAGCCTGACAACGTTGGTGGCTCTATGGTGGTTAGCCTCAAAAGTGTTCCAGGAAGAATTCGGAACGGAGAAGACTAAGGCGGCTGTAGCAGACTCGATCAAGAACCTTGGTTTTGGTTCGTACTCCTCCCACCCATTCCACGATCCTTCTCGTCGCTGACTTGGATTAGACTATTATGACCTTTTCCTCACGCACAGCGCACATGGCGGTAAGGAGCTGCGTCTTGCCACCTACAAGGCCCTCCTGGACGCCAAAGCCGCAGGGCACATCAGATCCGTTGGTGTGTCCAACTAGCAAGTTTGTTCCGCTCTCCCTCGACGTTTCCTCATCTTGTGCTTCCGTTCCAATAGCTCTGGCAAGCACATCGAAGAAATTCGCGAAGCGGGCTTAGAGATGCCCGTCGTGAACCAGGTCGGGGTATGTACAAGTACTACCTTCCTACGTCCGACGGAAACACCTCACGGAACATTGTCTTTCCTTGCAGCTCCACCAATTCTGCCAACAGAAGGAGGTCGTGGACTACTGCACGAAGCGTCGTGGTGCAGGCGTATACGCCCCTCGTCAAAGGCGCTATGGACGACCCTGTAATCACAGAGCTGGCGGAGAGGGTGGGTGACGTCGTGTTCCCTGGTTTCCAGACCTAGGTCCCCATCGATGTGCTCGTTAGTACAACAAGGATCCTGCCCAGATTCTGATCCGTTGGTCGTTGCAGCGAGGGTGAGCACTTCAGCGACGTCTCTCGTCTCCGAAGTACTGACTTGCAACACCCCATCAGATTCGTGCCGCTCCCCAAGTCATCGCAGGCCTCGCGGATTATCTCGAACGGTCAGGTATACGACTTCAACATAGAACCCAAGGACATGGCGAAGCTCAATGCCTTAGATAAGGGATTGAAGGGAGCCGTTACGTGGGGCCCAGTGGACATTCCCTGAGCATGAAGGGCAGAGACGATGCGATAGTTCTTTGGGATTACTACGCACGCGGTAGGGACCCGGCGAGGTCAAAGGCAAACGTGATAAGTCGGTCGGTTGATGAGTGAAGCGGAAAACTCGGGCGATTTACGAAGACTGAAGCTTGAATATTGAAGATAGGGCGAACTACACGAGGGCTCCAGCACGTAGAGAAACAGGTCTAAGCGTGAGGGTGGTCTAAGCAAGAACAAGTATTGGAAAAAACAAGACTGGTACAACATGAAACAGCTCAAATACGTGCGAGTCTCGGGAAAAGAAAAACATATGGGGAAGATCAAAGCGTGCGATGGAACCCGGAATTTGTACCCAAAGGAGTGAAACCCCTTACAGTATATTTGACATGTCAGAATGTGGGTCAAGCGCCTGCACAAGTGATTCATGCAGAGAAGTTCAGCAGCTTCCTCCTGTATTCCTGGAGTCGTACTAGCTTCGCTTGCAGACGGTCTCGCTTCACGGCGATGGCCGGATCCTCGCTCACCAGCTCCTTCATCCGGTCTGCAGAGTCCCCTCGAGACGAAGTATCGAACATCAGGCTCTGGAGGAGGCTGACCGACAGCTTGCCAGCCAGAGCTTGATGGAGAGAGTGCTCGATTTTGAGCGGGATATGATCAATTATGCGCTGTATGTCGCAGTGCATAAGTCCATTAATTTCTAAATTGTATTTTTATGGACTACGTACCTTGTATGCAACGTGGAAGTATGCACGGACGTCCGCCATGACGATCAACTCGTCTTCAAAGGCGTCGGGGGGCAGCAGCCGAGCTAAATCGTCAACGGAAAGCCCCTTGTAGCCAGCACGCGAGAGATAATCCAAAGCCTCGGATTCCAATGACAGGTCTTTCATGGGACTTGACATTCCACGCGATACTGTGTTAACTTTCTTCGACTTCGAGGATGTACAAATCTCCGGGGAGCAGGTCTCATTGAGTGATATGATGGGGGGAAGCTCATGCTCATGCGGGTTTCGTCGGCCCAGTTTGTACCTGCCAAGCCACTTTTCGCGAAGGCTCTGAAGATAATGGGTGTTCTGTGTGTAATTCGGCCCAACTTCGAGTTCCAGAGTCTCCTTCATTGCGCTATGAGCTCGGATCTTGTGCTCCTCCACATCCGTACGGATGAGTTCTCTATGTAAGAGATAATTGAGATAAACAAAATTCACCCCCCAAGAGCGAGCATGAACGAATACGCACGAAACGAGTTCCTGCAAGACCTTGAACCGTCCAAAATGAGTCTTAACGAGTCCTTGGATGACGTCGTCCAGGACATCGTTTATGGAGGTCAAGCATCGCTCTGCAGGTGCGGTCCAGAGGCTAGTAAATTGCGAGATGAGGCGCCTCTTGGCTTCGTACGGGATATTGTTGGGAAGCTCCCAAGCGATGGACCTGCGACGACGGTCGGTACCATTGGTGAGGATGTGAATAAAACAAGGCTTACTCCTGAATCGTCTTCCGAACATCAAAAACTCCCATTGTCTTCACTCCAGGACCCTTACCCACAGAACTGTCTCCTGGTTCTAGGTCGTCGAATAGTTTATACTTCTCTGGATGTTCGAACGGACGAAAATCTGGAGCGGTCCCTCGAATGTCTCTCTTGAAGATAGCGTACAACGCACGGTTGCGCTGCGCAAGCCGCTTGTCCGAGCTGGTGCCATCAACGACACTCTTAAAGGCAGCGCAGAACTCATTGACTTTCCTGAGGACCTCGATCTGGGGATCGGCGGTCAAGGGTGCGGGCAAAGTACTGAGATCTTCTAAACAGGAAGCAAGCAATCGCTCCACATCCTGTTTAAGCTGCGGCAAGCTATACGAGGATATGAGGAGCCGAAGCTACGCGCGTGTCTGTGCTACTTACACTTGTTCGATGTGCTTTTCCAACAACGTACTGATGTCCGATACAAAGGCGGGAATTCCGAAGCGGCCGCGTGCAGTACTTTCGCTCCAAGGGGGAGTTGTTTCGAAGTACTCTGCCGTCAGCTTCTGAAACGCAGCTTTCGAGAGGCGCTGTGCACGCTGAGCATCATCAGGAAGACGAACACAATAGTATCCGTGATTCAGATGATGCTCGCGTCCTTCAATGACATCAAGCCACAGCTTTCTGGCATTGACAGCACCTTCCCCAAGAATATCAGGCTTCGTCAGGATCCCTGTGACAAACTCCTATCAACACATGAAGGCTTGTCGTGGGGGATCGACCTACCTATGGTGCGCTCGCCCTCTGGGTCCGCTTCTCTAGCGAGTCTCACAGACAGCTGGTTCTGCATATCATCTAGAGGGAATCTTAGAAAAGATATTACCGAGCAATGAAGAGCGGTTGTATTCACCGCTCATGGGTATCGTGGTCAAGATGATCGCGTTTTGACGACTGATGGCAGTAACAGTAAGTTCTTGCACTAAATCTACGACTTCTTGTTCCTCGTTTTGGATTAACCCTACGACATCAATCAGCACAACAACAAACTGCGCGTAAATGGTCTGCAAACCGGGTAAATCTATGAAGGACAGGTTAATGGCACCGGGATCCTCGATAGCGATAGTAACCGCGTTTCTCGAAAACTTGAGAGAGGTACTAGAACTGATGGTTCTTAGTTCCGTTACGGTCTTTTTGTGGAAATTCTCCGGGGGTACACCTGGATTGAGGATAGCGGCTTGAGCGCGACGCAACCAGATATCCACATCGTTTCTGTCGGTGATCAGAGTTCCAAATGGTACCACCTTGGAGCGGGGAAGAGGACGACCAGATGAATCGTAGTCGAAGCGAAGTTTAATGGTACAAGACCATGTCGTTGCACTACTGGACATGATACACTCCATAGGGCACCTGGGGAATGATGAGGGCAGTGGAAACACAGGGAGACATTACACACCGCGTGCAGGTTCCGCTGTCTCTAGGAACATTGACCTAAGAGGGGCTGTCAGTCGTTCTTACTTTGGGAAGCATGATAGGTGTCGGTGTCTCACCCCGCTCACAGCCTCCACGAGGGAGCTCTTTCCGGCTAGAAAGACATAGTAAGTCAAAACGGAACCTGAGCGCAGTACATGAAGGCTGCCACATACCCGACTGTCCACCGATAACGATGATCGATGGGAGATCCATCATTGTATCAGCGCTGGAGAGTTGGGATTAATTATGCAGAATGTTGCAATTACTGGTACATACCCCATTGATCGCAAATCGTTGATTAGTTGCATCAACTCCTTGCCCCTGCGTGCATATTCGGTGGACGAGAGGTCAACATCAACATCTTCCCACTTCTCATCTGGAGAAGACCGTTGACCCGACGTGATACTAGATGCTTCACCATTCGCCTCGCCTGAAGGTGGGATGGGGGGAGGTACAGTCGTTTTGCGTTTGTTGAACCCAAAGTTATTCATGTTGACCACTGCTGGTAGGACGGAAGAATGAAAGAATGAGAATACCAGAAGGGCAACGCATGCAAGCTTTATGTACCCTGAGGATGCTATGCAAGATAGCCCTCATTGCGACCACGGTGCATTCATGACACGAGGGACACAAACATGTCGTACAACATTGGTTCCAGAAGCTCGGGCCTAAGACGTCGATAACGCGGCGATGCTACAATGGGCACGTACTATGCTATATGCAACATGTACACGTACATCGGCTGCGTCCAAGATGTTTTTTCCAGAAGTTTTGTCGAAGCTGTAGATGAGTGATAGAAGTGGTCGTAACAATTTACCATGTTAGCTCCTCCACGTGTGCATTTGCCTGCTACCTCTGATCAAACTCGAGGAGTCAGATAGGCTGTAGTGGGGGAGATAGTGCTAGCATAACCCAGAGCTTGCAAACCGTCGTCGAAGCCCAACTTGAATTTGAAACCGGCGTGAACGTCAGAACTCAACTGGAAGTCCACCGTGGCATCAAACTTTGCAATGCGCAAGTAATTACCTAGATGGAGGAGGGGAATGTGTGCATCGTGGTGTAAGCATTGTTAGTGGTTTGGTGAAAGCCTCGGAGGTCGCCCTCAATTTGAGGTGAGCTGGGAGGGTGGAACCACCTTGCAATGTCCCAGGGCCCAGACAGGTCCCAGGGAAATGTCGTGAACAATGAGGTCCTGGGTGTGAGGTGTTACTGCAGAGTCCTATGCTGCAGTACTCGAGGAGACAGGAAAGCGTATCTTGCTGGGCGAAGGTCACGGGATTCGTATTCATCCAGAGAATGACGCAAAAGAAAAACCTGTAAACCTCCTTGACCTTCCGAATTTCTGCTTCCAAGAAGTTGACTGCAACTAAGCGTAAATTGAGCCCTTTAGGGTCCCAGACGGATCTCGGTGGTAAGGTGACTACTCTCATCCGAGTCGCATTATACAAGAACGACAAGAAACAGTCCAACAGTTTCAGCTACCGTGACATGAAACGCGAGACTCGGAGTTTGCGCTGAGTTTCCCAACGTGGACGTCCCTCGTCTTGCCCTTCCGTTTCAACGAATCTGGAAAACACGTCAAAGAAATTCGCGAAGCGGACCGCTTAGATCGTCCGACAGAAACACCTCATACATACTAGTAACTCCACCCATTCCACCAAAAGAAAACGATCGTGGACTACTGCACGAACTTATAATAACACGGCGTGGTGATCCATGCGTATGCTACGGATAACCCTGTGATCATGGAAGAAGGTGGGTGAGTGGCGCCGCATTCCCAGGTCCTCATCGTTACGCTCGTTAGTACAACAGAGAGCATGCCCAAATTGAAATTGAAATTGGCAGTGGTTACAGGGTGAGCACTTCAGCTGCACCTCTCGTCTACGGTGTCCCGAGTTCGAACACTCTATCAGATTCAAGCCGCTTCCCAAGGCATCGCAGGCCTGGCGGGATTATTTCGAACAGCCAGGTATACGACTCTAACACGGAACCCGAGGTCATGACTAAGCTCAATGCCTCGCACAAAGGATCGAAGGGAGCCATTGCCTGGACATCTCTAAGCACCAAGGACAGAAACAATGCAAGTGTATTCGACATGTTATGACACTGAGATAGACCCTAACGAGACTTAACTGTACATCCCGCGAATGCGGATCAAGCGCACTGAGTACAAAAACTGAACGAGGCCGCTGCATCACAGGTAGTTCAGGCAGAGAAATTCATCAGCTTCCTCTTCATCTCCTGAAGTCGTGCTCGCCTCGCTTGCAGATGGTCTCGTTTCAAGGCGATAGCCGGATCCTCACTGACCAGTTCCATCATGCGATCAGCAAAGTTCCCGCGAGACGTCGTGTCGACGATCAGGCTCTGGAGGAGGGTAATCGATAGCTTTCTGGCTAGGGCTTGGTGGAGAGAGTGCTCAATTTTGAGCGGGATATAATCGATGATACGCTATATACCGCAGTGCATGAGTCCACCAACTTCTAAATCGTGTTTTTGCGGAGGCCACGTACCTTATATGCGACGTGGAAGTATGCACGGACGTCCGCCATGACGATCAACTCGTCTTCAAAGGGGTCAGGGGGCAGCAGTCGAGTTAAATCGCCAACGGAAAGCTCCTTGTAGCCAGCCAGGGAGAGGTAATGCAAAGCATCAATTAATGCATCACTGCACACTGCATGCAATATTGAGTGACCTCTTCTCTGCTTTGACTCGCGAACGACGGTAACATTCCCTTCGGATGGTATAGGGTGGAGAAACTGATAATCGTTTCGCCGGCCCAGTTTGTATGTGTTGAGCCACTTTAGGCGAAGGCTCTCAAAATAATGAGTGTTTTGAGTATAATTCGGCTTAAATTCGAGCTCCAGAGTCTTCTTGATGGCGTTATGAGCTTGGCTCTTGTACTCCTCAACATCTCCACGGATAAGTCCTCTGCGTAGGGGATAATCTGCATGAAGCAATTTCATCTTACAGGCATGTGAATGAGCACGTACGAAATCACGTCCTGCAGGATCCTGAACTGCCCAAACTTTGTCTTGATGAGTCCTTGAATGATATCGTCCAGGACATCATTTATGGAGGTCAAGCACCGCTCCGCAGGTGCGGTCCAGAGGCTAATAAACTGCGAGATGAGGCGAGTTTTGGCTTCGTACGGGACATTGCCGGGAAGTTCCCAAGCGATGGAGCTGCAGTGACGGTCGGCAACCATTAACGAGGATGCGAACAAACGAGGCTCACTCCTCAATCGTTTTTTGAACCTCCAACACTCCCATCAGTTGCACCCCAGGATTCCTATCAATAGCATTATCTCCCGGCTCGAGCTCATCGAACGGTTTGTACTTCTCCGGCTGTTCATATGGCCGGAAGTCTGGAGCGGTCCCTCGAATGTCTCTCTTGAAAATAGCATACAGCGCACGGTTGCGCTGCGCAAGCCTCTTGTCCGAGCTAGTGCCATCAACGACACTCTTAAAGGCATCGCAAAACTCGTTCACCCTCCCGAGCACCTCGATCTGAGGATCGATGGTCAAAGGTGCAGGCAAAGTACCGAGGTCTTCTAAACAAGAAGCAAGCAATCGCTCCACATCCCGTTTAAGCTGTGGCAAGCTGCACAAGAATATAAGGCGCCGGAGCTGCACGTATGCCTGTTTTACTTACACCCTTTCGATGAGTTTCACCAACAAGACACTGATATCCGACACAAAGGCCGGAATTCCGAACCGGCCGCGCTCGGTCACTCCACTCCAAGGGGTAGTTATCCCAAAGTACTCTGCCTCTACCTTTCTAAGCGCAGCTCTCGAGAGGCGCTGTGCGCGTTGAGCGTCATCTGGAAGGCGAACACAATAGTATCCGTGCTTCAAATGATGCTCGCGTCCTTCGATGACATCAAGCCACATCTTCTTGGCGTTGACGGCACCGTCCCCGAGAGTATCAGGCTTCGTCAGGATCCCTGTGACAAACTCCTATGAACACATGAGGGTCCGTCGTTAAGGACCGACCTACCTATGGTGCGTTCGCCGTCCGGGTCCGCTTCTCTAGCTAGCTTGACAGATAGCTGGTTCTGTATATCATCTAAGGGAAAGTCATCGAAAAAAACTCTAGAGCAGTAAAGATGTATTTACCGCTCATGGGTATCGTCGTCAACACAATCGTGTTTTGACGTTTGATAGCCGTGGCAGTAAGGTCTTGCACTAAATCTACGACTTCTTGTTCCTCGTTTTGTATTAATCCTGGGACACTCATCAGTACAAAACTGTGCGTGCATAAACGGCCTACGAACCGGGCAAGTCTACAAAGGAGAGGTCAATGGCACCGGGATCCTCGATGGCAATAGTAACTATGTTTCTCGAGAACTTGAGAGAGTTACTAGAAGTGGTGGCGGCTCTCAATTCCGTTACTGTTTTCGTATGGAAAATCTCCGAGGGTGTATCCGGGTTGAGGATAGCGGCTTGAGCGCGGCGCAACCAGATATCCACATCGTTCCTGTCAGTAATCGGAGTTCCAAATGGTACCACCTGGGAGCGGGAAAGAGGAAAACCAAATGAATCGTAGTCGAAGCGAAGGTTAATGGTACAGGACCATGTTGTCGCACTACTGGACATGGTGCACTCCATAGGGCACCTGTGGGGACGATGAAAGCAGTGGCAACACAGGGAGATACTACATACCGCGTGCAGGTTCCGCTGTCTCTAGGAACGTTTACCTGAGAGGAGCTGTTAGTCGGTCTTGCTCTGGGAGGGATGGTGGGTGTCGGTGGCTCACTCCGCTAACAGCCTCGACGAGAGAGCTCTTTCCAGCTGGCAAGACACAGTGAGTCGAAGCGAAGCCTGAGCGCACTAAACACATACCCGACTGTCCACCGATCACGACGATCGATGGGAGATCCATCAATGTACCAGCGCTGGAGAGCTGAGATGAATCATATAGAATGTTGCAATTATTGGTACATACCCCATTGATCGCAAATCGTTGATCAGCTGCATCAACTCCCTGCCCCTGCGTGCATATTCTGTGGACGAGAGGCCAAAATCATCATAGTCATCATCTGGAGAAGACTGTCGACCTGATGCGATGCTAGATGAGTCAGCCCCGTTGAGGTTACTCATAGATCTAGGAGGTGCTCTTCCTTGTCTGCGCTTGTTCATCCCAAAGCTCAGGTTCATAGCTGTTGGTAGGATTGACGAATGGAAGAATACCAGAAGGGAAGGGCATGCAGGCTTTATATACCCAGGGAAGACAATTCAAGATAGTGATCATCACGACCACAATGGGACCATGGATAGGAGGGGTGTAAACATCCCGCACATATATGATATTGGTTCAGGAAGCCCAGGCATTGCTATCCGATGGAATGCTGAAATGGGCACCGCAGATCCCAGAAGGCTGCGCACCCCCAATGTACTATTTGCTAGAAAATTTGTTGACCCTGGGGGATGTGTAGACTCGGGGGTGACTTACCATGGTAAATAAAAGTATGGTTTCACGAGTAAGTTTATTTCCTACCTCTAGTGAAAACTCGAGCAGTCGAATCTGGGCAAGACTTCGTTGAGTTTTGGTATAATGCCAGAAGAAGTTTCAAATTTCAACAACAATCATATGTCCTGTGAGTGAGAAGTATGTGCTCATTGCATGATACGACAGATAACAACAAACATTAGTCAATTCGAGACATTGCCACCACTACGACATGAAACTCGAGAGTTTGCGCTGAATTTCCAATAACCTCGACTTCCTTGCCTCCAAACGCTCCCGTTTTTGAACGATTGCCGGATCGTCACTGACTAGCTCCTTCATGCGCCCGGCCTGGTTTCCTTCAGATACACCATGGCCCATCACGCCTTGCAGCAGGCTCAACGAAAACTTGTGCGTTAGCTCTTGATGCAGAGCATGTTCAATTTTTAGTGGTATGACATCGATGACACGCTGATGTTGAAAGTGGATGAGTGATATTATACATAGGAGGAACAAACCTAACCTTGTAGGCCACGTGGAAATATGCACGGACATCCGCCATTACCGTTAGTTCATCCTCGAAGCCATCAGGAGGCAACAAGCGAACCAAATCCTCGACACGGAGCCCCTTGTACCCAGCTTGGGCGAGATGCCGCAATGCAGCGACTTCCGGTCGTTCCCATGCGTCCGGGCTGTGCACATGCACGGTCTCAACACATTCCACGTGACGGTCAATCCTGAAATCTTCAGGTCTGTGACGCCCCATCTTATATCGATGGAACCATTGCGTCCGAAGGGACTGAAGGTAATGGGTATTCTGTGTATAGCTCGGCACCGTTCCGTTTGCCAGTGTCTCCCTGACTGCACTGTGAACTTCTGCACAGCACTTTTCTATTTCACTAAGGATTTTATTTCTGGTACTGTCATGAGTCCTTTATGTGGTGGCTAATACACCAGCGAACTCTCACCTAGCAAAAGCCTCGAGGACTTTGTATCGTCCGAAATGCTCCAAGATCAGTTTATCGACAACATCCATGAGGACTTTATTGATATTGGTAAAGCACTGTTCGGTTGGACCACCCCAGAGATTGGTGAACTGGGCGATAAGGCGGGTCTTTGCTTCGAAAGGAATATTGTTTGGGAGTTCCCAGCCTATGGACCTGGAATACGACTTGATTAGACTCGCAGCGGAGATCCTCACACATGGACATACTCCTTGATCACCTTTCGCACTTCATACACACCCATGGTAGATACCCCGGGGTCTCTCTCGGAGAGGACCATCGCACCGTTCAGATCATCGAAAGGAACGAAGTGGACAGGCTGCTCGAATGGTCTAAAATCCGGGGCTGTCCCACGGATATTTCTCTTCAAGAGCTCATAAAGCGCACGATTTTGCTGCGCAAGACTCTTGTCAGAACCGGTCCCGAAAACAGCCGCCTTGTATGCATCGCAGAAAGCGCTGATTTTTCGAACGACTTCCACTTGTGGATCAGTTGCTAGCGGGGCTGGTAGGCTTCCCAATTCTTCATTGCAGCTAGCTAACAGCTTCTCCACGTCCTCTTTGAGCTTCGGCAGGCTAATGTAGCAGGATCATCAGAAACGTGGGGCCACATACTGCGGAACATCACTCACGATTTTTCCATGAGTTTGATCAGGAGTCTGCTTATATCCTTGACGAAGGCTGGGATGCCGAACCGTCCACGGTCAGCGACCTCGTTCCATGGCGCGGTCGTGTCGAAGAAGGTCGCAGCCCTTTGCTGTAACTCAGATCTGGAGAGACGGGAGGACCGCTCTGAGTCATCCGGAAGTCGTACGCAGTAATATCCGAGCGCCAAGGCATGGTCACGGTCATGTCCTTCAATAATATCGTGCCATTTCTTTCGTGCGCTGATGGCGCCTGACCCAAGAGTGTCTGGCTTGGTGAGTACACCTGTTCGCAGCAGTGAGAATGATCAGGAGCAACGAATATTTCTCGATTTTACCTATGGTGCGTTCTCCGTTTGGGTCTGCCTTCTTCGCCAGCTGCATCGCTCCTTGGTTTTCCATGTCATCTGCCAGGCGAATGTGATAAGTGGCCATCGCCCACCCCATAATCTAACATACCGCTCATCGGGATAGTGACCAGTATGATAGTGTTAGGTCTTTCTATTTCTGAGTTGACCAAACCCCTGACCAAGTCCACGACTTCCAGACTGTCGTTTTGAATCAACCCTATTCCGCAAAAGAACAAATGAATGAATACGAAATGTTGAAGACGACAGATGTCCTATTACCAGGTAAATCCACGAACGACACATCAGTAGCACCTGGATCTTTTATGGATACAACAACTGCATTCTTTGAGAACTTGAGCGTATTCCTAGGCGTCATCTCTTTGAGCTCAGAAACGGTTTTCCTGTAGAACTCTCTCTGGTCCACAGAAGGATTGAGGAGAGCCGCTTGGGCTCGCCGTAACCAGATCTCCATTTCGGATCGCTCGGTGATAGCTCCACCGAATGGTTTGGTCTCAAGTTTCGGTAAATTTTGGCCGGACTGGTCAAAGGTAAAACGAAGGGAGACTGTGCACGACCACGTCGTAGCCGTGCTACTCATGGAACAAACCATTGGGCAGCTGTGGGATGGTCCATGTCGTTGAGGATTCATTCAAAGAGATGACGTGCCACTTACCGCGTACATGTCCCGCTGTCCCTCGGAACATTGATCTATGGGTCTCAGGTCGGAGATATCGTACATTCAGTAAAAATGAATAGCTTACCCCGCTAACGGCCTCTACTAACGAACTCTTTCCCGCTAAGTGGAGCGAATCAAGCGAGTGTCAGAACGAACCGAGAAAAAAATGGCGCACCTGACTGCCCACCGATTACAACGATAGAGGGCAGGTCTATGAAATTTCCAGCGCTAAGAATTTTTGGTCAGTGGCTCAAATCCTTCGTGGACGAGGTGGTTGGACAAGACATACCCCATCCCTTGGAGATCACTGTTGAGTGCCATCATGACCCTGTGCTTGCAGGCATAGTCGCTGGATGATATGTCGACGTCTTGCCAAGTATCGTCACTAGGAGAGGGGGAATTCCTTGAAGTTGCGCGGGTTGTCTGGTTCTGAGAGGTACCCAGAGATCCCAAGGAGGGGGATGAAGCGTTAGTCCTACGTCTATTTCGTGAAACAAAATTCATGTTCGTCAAAAGTGTAACTTTGAAGAAAGATGAGCGTGGTCTCAGAATCTAAGGCAGATCATCGAAGCTTTATAGCGAACTACATGTGGCGAATCCCTGTGCCGCGAGGATACCTAGAAGTTCCTGAACACCAGGAACGACAGAATCTCAGAGCAGCTTCTGGTAACTAGAGGCATATTGTTTGAAGAAGCTATCTAATTCGAGTGTCTTGGCCCTAGTATGCAGGAAAGACCGCATGCACAGGAATCTTGTTTCACCGTCGGTGCTATGTTTCCTGCAGCTGAAATGCCATGTTGGACAACACAGCTGTCAGATGGTTCTGGCGTCCTGTGAACCCGATGCCGATTATGACCCCGAGTGCATGTCAGTAGAAATGCGTTGCTATTCCAAAACCCAACAGGACGGAAGGCGCGACCAGGAAGAGAATTCTGGAGCAGAAAGGGAAAGGAGATGAAGGGCAAGTGTGGTTCAGAGCCGACGACGAGAGTGAAACCACAAGGACCGCTGTTGATCAAATAACAATGAAATCCCGACATTATGTCTCGCTGCATTAAATTGAACGTTCCAACTGCAATGTAACAGGTCTCTGGGATTCAGGGAGGGATCTGAGAACGTGAAGATGCGCCGCCTTGCTCTCGCGCTTCAATCTTTCAAGTTCACAGTTTCTGCGAACTTCAAATTGTGTATAGCGAAAACTAGAGGAATACATACATGCATTGAAAAGAAAAGACAGGTTCTGCTAGTGACAACAGCCAAATCCAGTGACCCGCAAACCGGGCAGTCAGCGGCTGAAAGAATTCTCGACAAAATTCAGCAAGGCAAGATGGTCTTGAAGCTGCTGCTCGAATCGATAGCGTGGCATCGACTTCACCATATCGTTCCACCAAAAGTCCGGTACATTCATTTTGACCATGTACGTGTGCTCGTAATAGTCCCGCACACTACCCAAAATGTGTCCATCGAAGACCATGTTGAAGTGCATCAGGTCACCGCGGGGAAAGACAGTCACAGCAACAAAGGCACTGGCAGCGGCAAGATTGTCCTCGAAATCTATGTGGGAGTTCATCCAAAGATGGGGAAGAGCATATTTAAGAAAGGTGGCATGAAGCTTCATCATTACAAGGTCCGATGCCATTGGCCGGGAGCCAAGGGCTGAAGAGGGCCCGCCTCTGACAGAACATACGCGATGACCTGAGGGACTCTTGTACATCCTCATCTGGTTGAGGTATGTAGTCAATTCCTGACTGATCGTCTCCAGCTGGGTTGGAGTGTGTGTCTGCGAATTGTATTGTACGCCTCAGAGAGGATTACGTCAGGTATGCGAGTCATAAGAATAGACCCAAAGGAGCCATGTTCTCCAGACTGTATCACTCTAGGAACTGGAATACTAATGTTTCAAGCTGCTACCATGGCCATGACCTCTGGCTCATGTGTCTTTGGGGTATTTCAGGACAAGGTTGAATGGAAGAGGATAAATCTCGTCTGGCTGGTCCAAGCCCTTCCAGCGGCAGTACCAGCACGAGACCGGAAGGATGATGCAGTGGAAGTGACCCCGAAAACGATTCGAGGACAACGAGCCCATGGAATTTATTGGGGGAAACTGCGTGGCGTCCACAAGACATAGCACATCTGTGTAACAGTCCAAAGCGACAAACCTCAGGGTCACTATTCGACATTTTTAGGGAAAGGACTGCAGGCCTCTTGGAGATATACTTGTTATGCAACTACTGTGGGCAGTTGAGGTGGGGTGGGGTGGGTAACCGAGGCTCCCACTGCCAGCAGTTCGACTATATGAAGTTTTTGAGACTTTTCGGTCGCGTGGTAATGCAGAGGACCCGAAATGGGTCACTGTAGGTGCTAGCTGCCACGAGGACCCTAGACACGACCTGACTCCCCTGAGGGAGTACTTCCCTTTGGATCATTCGTTCGGGAGCGAGGGGGGGTAGGTGCTTTGACATCCATAGTTCAGTCCTCCCTCCGAATCAATCATGTGTATCACGGTTCTCGCTCCCTGGCAATGCATGTCGAATGTGCTCCAAGTCTCGCTGCCAACAAGTTTCTTCGGGGTACGAGAGCATTGGAATCTGTGGGATTTTAGAATTATATCGGCAGTGCACGTCGTCTATACGAACAATAGACAAGCTCAGTCGTGCACTCGAAAGGAGGAACAACGCCTGAGGTGCGATCTCGTATAGTAAGAGACTAGATAGAAAGAACGAAAAGAAAAGAGATCAGGGGTTGAACCCCGACGTGCGCTTGCATTTGCGCTTAATACAACCCTACTACGTGACTCGGGAACTGTCAGACATGACACGAGCATATAGTGAGAGAACGGAAAGCCGGAGCGGTAATATACATGATGGGTGACGGGTGTGACGAGTGCGACGGAAAAGTTCGACTTGCCAATTTCAACATGGATGATGGGATACACGTTTTGGACCCCCGACGTCGGGACCTGAGTCAGGTCTTAAGGTCTTAAGATCTTAACGTTCAACTCTGTCTAGGATTAGCGTCAGGGTTTCACAACTTCAAGTTCAAAATTTCGCCTAACCTGATTGTTGATCATTTCCCCCTTTTCGCCGACTACCTAGCCACGCAACTGGCATCTTCCGCTGTTTGTTTTCCAGGAAACAGGTAGAATGGGCTGACTTCCAATGCGTAACTCAGGTACAAACAGAAGCCACTACCTCGTCACCTCGAGTGATGAGAGGAAAATAAGGAAGGTTAGATGCATATGAACTACAGCACAAATGTGGATTTGGAGGTGTGAAGGAGGAGGAAGCGTAGTTACCCAAATATTACCAGCGAGAAGTATGGGAGTGGCATTGTTGTACTAAAAGGTTTCTCGTAGAAGATTCTGTGATCCAAGTTGAAGTTCAGCAGCTCGATCAGTCCAGTTTACACCACTCGTTTCCCCCCTAGTCATATGTCATCATCTCTTATTGTGTGTTCATTTCGTGTTATACCTCAAACAAATGAAATCTTGAGTTTGAGAGTACACCTCGCTGATCCGAGGCAGGAAGTGGCTGTGGTAGGCAAGTCAGGCCTGACATACATCGTCGACGTTTTATCCGACCAGCCCTCGAGTCCTCCTTCCGTGTTTCAACCCTACCGACCTAGGTTACACAGCACTGATTTAAGTACTTCATTCTTCGATGCGACACACGCGGTACTACTGTGATATCCATTTTGATCCCTTTTCTGTTCTGGTTCCATTCCGCTCGGATATTAGCGCTTTAGCAAGGATAGGCTATGGTATACCAGTACATGGCACGTGGAATGGGCACGTCCATCTGATTTCGTGGGTGTTGGAGCACTGGATACGTTTCATAAGTGTTTGCCATGGTCAACTTCGCATTGCACAGAACCTGACAGTCGGTACTTACCGCTGACAGGTACAGAGCATGAGACAATCACTGAGGATTAAGTACTAGATCAGGCTTTTTCCAAACATTTGTCGTGTGAGGTATCTCGAGTGACGCATGTCATCAGCGTTGCCACAGCACATAGAAGTTGTGAAGACAGAACCGCCGCATCATATAGTACGCTGGCTGTTCAATTCAGTCAAGGGTCATCGCCTTCATCCACTAGGGTTAAACACGCGGACTCCGCGTGTCGGCCTCATCGACCTTGTGGCTGTCTCGCCGTTGTAAATATCAGTCTTGCAGCTTACCTCGGTTTCTCGTCTTCCTCGTTCTCTCAGTGATCCCTCAGGCCTCAGCAACGAACTCTCTGGACTAATGTTTCAGTCCCTCGGTCAAACGAAGGCACCTAACACTGATCAGCGAAAGAAACCGTCTCTTCACCGCGGGACGTATTCATTCGTCAATAGGCAGAGTGGGACGGCCATGGAAATGGCGAGTGATCATATGGTCGTTGGTTAGTCCAAGTCGTCATACTCGCATGTCACATTCCAGACTCACTCCCCATTGGTCAGGTATGCCGCCTAAAGATTTAGATACTCAAAAGGTCAGCCAGCGACTCTCTTCGGGGCTTGGTCATCGCTCACAGTTTAGTTATACCTCAGTGGGAGATTCACCCCCTGGGAGCGGGACACTCCATCCGAAATGTCAAATACGGTAAATACCTTTCCATCAAATCCATATCCAAGGAAGCACTGGTGGTGGCGAGCGACTTCCCGGTTTCGTGGCACGTGAAGGAGATACGTGTCGCTGAGGAGAGTGCGGCCTTCTATGAGTGAGTTTTCTGTTCGGATTCCTACCTCTCACCGTGCGCCACATATGTTGAACCGCAGACTGATTTGATGATAAATACCCATTGTTGTCAGGATACGTTGGCCGATGACAGACTTCATTTTCGAGCTGTCAGATTTTGGAAGTTCTAGTCCAAAGACAAAGGTAAAGAGTCTTCCGCACTAGACAACGGGACATCATTCACGACGTCAACCAGATCCACATCTCAGAAGGTCAGCTGCCTGCCGATAAACAACGTTGTCGATACTGGAAAGCAAATCGTATTCGACAAAATTCGTTCTATCAACCTTCGCCACCGACTTCCCAGAGCGGAGGGAGCGGGAATGGCGTAGGGTCTAGCTTTCTTGGCCTTGCGGGTACGTACGCGCGTTCTGGGGATTTGTCCAGTGATGGTGACGATGCTTATGATGATGTTGCCATCCTCATGTTGTTGGACACAGAAAAATGGAAGTCGCTTGTTCCAGGAAGGGGAGACGGGGCCTGAACAATGAAAAAGGAGGATGACGCAGGTGAACAGTATGCGTACGTCTGTCAGCTAGATTCCCTATTGCAGGTTCCTGACCCTACATATGACTGCTTTATTAGTTGTTTGAGATACTACTTACCCCTGGGGCAGGTGTCCAAGGCAGAGTGAGCTAGAAGGAAATTGATGCCACGCAAGTACGAAACTCTTGGGTCATGATACCCCGTGATAATTACGTAGTGCCATGGGCCTGTCGATGTAGACCAAAAAATCTCCTCGTTACGATACACCTCTAATTTCTTGCCAAACAGAGGGCGATCTATGTCCTTGGCATGTCAGGTGATACAACCCCTGTGAGAATCTGTGCGTGTCGGAATGACCCGCCCGACCGGCCACCCATCGTGTATTCACGATACTGGGGAGGGCGGACACGTACTAGTTGAGGGTGAAGACAAGTGTGCAGAATGCGATGTTGGACGAGGGGAGTGGTTGTATGGGCAGTAAACCAGCTGCCGATATTGGCCTAGAAAATTGAGAGCAGAATTGAAAAATAGTAGAACTTCTGAAGCTTATATTTCATGGCGCTGCATCGGGTATGCTGCAATGGTTGATCACACATCGATTAGTGCCAACAAGATGAATTAGATAGATCTCGTGGATGAAGTGGTCACCTTTGGTTTGGTACAAGGTTTCCCTTGATATGAAAGGGAGGAAATATCAAGAGTGTATCGGGAGATGGCAGAACAAGGATCAGAAGAAAATTATCGAACAAGAGGAATTACAGGCAGGAGTACCAGTTGAAAGCACAAGCTGGAGCAGGACTTGTGTTCGGCAACTTCCGGGCTTTCACCGCCGCCTGCGTCTTAAGTTCCCAACGAGAGTCACTGGTACTGAAGTACTAATTCCTCCAACACAAAGGAATAATATAGGATGACCAGCGTGAGGATACATCTATACAGGTAGTGCCGTACATTTATCCCTTATGACGAGTTGTAGCACTGAATTTACTACAGTTCCGGCGTCACTTGACTGCCTAAATTATGCCTGCTTCCCCACACACGCTCGTCCTTATTCGGGTCTTATGACCACTCCTTACATGTCACTGTGGGCTACCCATATCCCATCAACTCTCCACGCTTTCACACAATAAGTGTCTTATCCTTGTCTTCACTATCCCCTTTGACCTAGTTGATCGTTGGGATCTGGTATAGACTGGGTTTGACCTCCGATGACGGATAAACACATCTTTGAGTCTGCAGAAGGGCTCGTACTTGCTTCTCTTAGGGGGGCAGTAGCGCAGAACCCGGCTCTACGTCTGTATGTCACTATCTGTTCCCTTCCCGAACGTCCTTCCTTGACCCAACCCCTCAACCGCCTAGCCATGCGCCAACTAAGACAGTGTACATAGCCCATCCCTCCCCATCCACCAATATCGCACTCATATCAGGAGGCGGCGCTGGCCACGAGCCTGCCCATGCTGGCTACACAGGGCACGGCATGTTGACCTCTTCGGTTTCTGGTGACATCTTTGCAAGCCCCAGTGCAAAGCAGATATTAGCAGCCATAGAATTTGCAGCATTCTCCGGGTTAGAAATATCCAACTATGGTGATCAAATGGAGATAGTGAAGGGAAGAGAGGTTTTGATCGTGATCAATAACTATACCGGGGACCGACTTAACTTCGGGCTTGCGGTCGAACAAGCGCGAGCAAAGTATCCAGGATTGAATATAATGTCCGTCCTTAATGCGGATGATGTGTCACTTCTTCCTCAGACCCGAGGAGGAGAGGAAGAGGGAAGCATGGTGGGTCCGAGAGGGCTTGGAGGAAACATATTGGTTTGCAAGGTGCTGGGTGCATATACGGCGTTCGGAGCGAGGGGCGGTGAGTTCGTATTCTACCCATGCCTTATATTGTCTCACTCTCCTTGCTCACAACGGACACTTGCCAGTCTCAACACTACCAACCTCTCCCCGCCCCACACTTGACCGCACAAAGCTGCTTGGCGATGCACTCGTCGCTCATCTTCGGAGCCTGGGCGCTACGTTGGGTCATTGTCACGTCCCCGGTCGGGAACCCCATTCCGGTGTGTTCATCGCAACCTCGCGTTGATCAGTCGCTGAAGGCGTTCACTCGCTGATTTCGACCATCGCTTCCCCTACCTTCACAGCTTTGGAATCGATTCCTACTTCACAGATTGAACTCGGGCTCGGACTTCATAACGAACCCGGCGTCCGTCGCGTATCACTCACATCCCCTGCATGGATTGCAAGCGAGATGGTGCGCGTCGTCAGAGGGAGTGGAGGAGGTTGGAGTGGGGCTGATATTTATACAGGTGCGTTAGTCTATGCGCGGATGTCACTCTCTAAAGGGTGCCAATGGAACGAACAGACAAGAGAGAACAGTACGATGCCAACGGAACTTGGCTCCGGCCTGGGGATGAGACCGTGCTATTCATCAATAACCTGGGAGGGATGTCGACGCTTGAGATGGGTGCTATTGTGGAGGTTGTTAGGAAAGAGCTTGGTGAGTCATTCGCCTTCTATGTGTTTGTGTCGTTTCGGGCACGTGGCATCTGTCGTGTGACGGGTCCGTTTCTGTATTCTAACTATGCTTGTTTCTGATATATACACTATCACAAACAACGACACGACACCGTGATACACCATGCTTTACCACTGCAATTAGTAGCTTCGCATGGAATAGTACCAGCACGGATCTACAGCGCACCGTACATGACCTCCCTAAACGCTCCCGGTTTCTCGATCTCACTCGTCAACGTGACGAGGGTAGAGGAGATTGTGAACGGTACGTGAACTTTCTTTCTCTCCATCTTTAACTCTTACTGACGCTGAACGCATGAATTTAGCCGACTCTCCAACTGACCCAACTGACCTCCTCGCCCTTATCGACGCCCCGACAGGGGCAACGTCCTGGGTTGGGTTACGGTCGTGGCCCATGCGGGGATCTGGGGACGTCAGGAGTGCAGAGGCTGAAGAGGTGGAGGCTGATGATACTCTCCGATCTATCCGGACTTCTTTCTTGCCTACTGCGTGTGCGACCTCTTCGTGCTACTCAGGGGTAAGTCAAGATCACGGAGGATTCACGTGGGCCGATCTTGGATTTTCAGCGGAGGAGGTAAAGAGAGGTGTTAGAGGGGCGTATGAGAGTGTGTTCGCCGCCGAAGCGGATATGACGAGGTTCGATACTGTCGTGGGTGATGGTGATTGTGGAGAGACGTTCGTTGGAGGTGGGAAAGGTGGGTTTGTGTCCCTTTCTCTTTGGTCATTCGTTCCAGCGAAGAGTTACCGGTGCGTATCGGGTAGCAAGAGGAGTCTTGAGAGTGACCCTGGGCCAGATGTTAAGAACACCATCTGATTTCCAATCCGTTTGATAGCAATTCTCGTAGCTTTAGATGTGCGTACGCTTGATCCTCAGACTATGGGTCCTGCTTTGTTCGTGTCGAAGGTAGGGGAGATATTAGAGGGGAGTATGGGCGGGACAATCGGTGCATGTGGGTCCATTCCATTTCAGCTTTCTACGTCATTTTCATAGTTGTTGTCTGTCCATTCAGTGTTCGCGATATTCTTCACGGCATGGTCAATCGCTCTTCGCCGTTCCCCGCCAAGTTCACCCAATACCACGTATTCTCCACTTAACGAAGCCCTACTCGCCCTGGGGAAACACACTCCGGCTCGTCCAGGTGATCGGACAGTCGTAGATGCACTCGCCCCGCTTTGTGAATCTGTGTTATCTTTCGTTTCCTCGTCGACAGCGACTCTGACCATGGCAGACCTGGAAGAAGCTGTTGAGGCGACGAAGAGGGGGGCGGAGAGTACAAGAGGGATGAGAGCGAGGCTTGGGCGGGCGTCATATGTTTCCAAGGACGGGGACGGAGGGGGTGTTCCGCCAGATCCTGGGGCGTGGGGGGTAGCTGCTATGGCGGAGGGGTTTGTTACGGGCACTAGGGGCGTTAGAAAGGGTTGATCTGGGGTTGTGTTGTATGTTGTCGTCTGTCAAATGTACGAAAGCGTGACTTTAGTTGGTGGTGCTTTGGAAGCTCGGCGCTGGTAAAGAACGAACTTTCGTTTGAGATGACACCTCGGCAGGAGGTGCCTGAAACTAGATCTGTGACTCATCTTTCTGGTCATTGCGGCCAATGAACTAAGCGGTCAAGGTATGTACATAATTGCTTCTGAGCTCTCTCGCGTGCCCAGGGTACAGTAATCAAACTATACTGACACTTCAGACCCAGTGAAAAATGGACACCAAATCGACTCCCATATACTAAAATCGCCCGAGTGCGTCGGAATAGATGGCAATACAAAATGGCACAAATAGTAGATGATGAAAAGTCTACTGTGGTATACTCAAATAGTCTCGCACATTGATGATTTTTTGGGGTAGGTCTCCATAGTTGTTGGTATACTGGCTCAGTCTCAATGTATATACTGAAATCTATGCATTTCAAGTGACATATAAACATAATAATAACATGCCGCCCCTGCGCCTGTCCCTGTCCCTGTCCCTGTCCCTGTCCCTGTCCCTGTCCCCTGCTCTCATTGCTGCCTGCTGCCGACCCGCACATCCTAGTACATTGGTCCAGATGATAGATTGTCAATGACTATGGCAGAAAAGTTGTTCCACGCATCGTGAACGCATTGTTAGAGACCTAATTAAAAACCAGGCCATATGAGAAATATTACAATCAAATGATTTACTAGTAGTAACAATACATACCAGCATCCCAAAATCCTTCTTGTACTTCTAGTAGTGGCAAGCATGTCAGTTGTAATTATCTGTGGAAAAATGGACCACTCACTCCTTTGTGGTGGTGCTGATGGTGCTTGTGCCTGGTGGAGATGCAATGAATTCTGCCAGTGTCATTAAGGATTATAGTAGTAAGATTGGACTGGACAGGGTATGTGTCTGAAGGAGGTGGAGAAAATTGTGTGCTGTTGGGGATGGGGATGATGTCAATGCCCACAGGGGAGAGTAGAGAGGTTGTGCTTGTATTGGCCATGCCAAAGGACTCACAGGAATTAGAAAGAATGATAGAGTTGGAAGTGAAGGTCCTGGGTGCAGCGGTGTCAGAGACATCATGTTACTTGAATCAAAGGAAGGAGGTGATTGGAAGCTTGCCTAAAGTTGAAATGTGCATATATGCACCCAGCAATATTGAGACTTGATGTGGCCCTCTGTAGGACTGCATGAGTTCTGGTGTGCCAGTCATGTTCTCCTTGTCGTGTGCTGTGGTGAAATGATGGCGAAAATTCTGAGTCAGGAGGCAGGTCAAGATGGCAGTCAAGATGGTGGTGGAGGGCAAAGGGCAAAAGACAAAGTGCATCCAGGTTGAGCACAGAACACACCAAAGAACCTACACAAAAATTCTACCTGTCAAGTCCAGGTTCAATCCCGGAATTCCCGGATAGTCCGGAGCACATGGAATGGTGGGGTTGGTCGGGAATCCCTGAGGGGGGTCAGAGGGGTAAGGAACTTTGGCTTCAGCTTATGTGCTGTGCCCCTGTATGAGTTCTGTTCCTTAATTTCAGAGCAGAGGGTCAGAAGACAATCCTAAGGTCAACTTAAGGACTGAAGGTGTTACGGTAGAACCATTTTAGCCCCTTTTCTTTTCCTTCTCACGTGATGCTGTACCATCACATGATCCATTTCCTCTTTTGACCCTTTGTGCAACCAGTGATCCCAGGCAAAGTCCCTGGCATTATCTTTCTTCTGTCATATTCTATGACCTTCTGCCCAATGGCGTTTATCCCTTTTATCTTCAGTTACCTTTCTTGATGTCACATCCTGAAACTTCCCTAACCCATCTGGCCCAATTCCGAACCCCTATGATCAAATCCCGAATCCCGAGCCTTGGACTTTACCTTAGAAGATTTCTCTTTCATCAGACATTCTGAACCCCATACTTCCCGTCCCGGACTTCCACATTCCCGTCCCAGACTTTTGTATTCCTATCTCGGCTATCCCTTGACATATGTCACTTTCCTTTGACACTTCTTGACATCTACAGTTCCTAGCAATAATTCCCTTTCCCCTTGCCTCACAATTATTGTGCCATTGCCTTCAGTCATTATTCTCCCATTCTGACGCCATTCCAACTCATTCCTTACTTTCTTCCGGAAACCTGAAACTCCGATTCGTCCAACATACTTTAACATCTTTATATCTTCCGGACTCTTCAGTATATAAACCCGCTTGTACTCTCTGATATTTCCTTAGTTCAAATATCAACTAAATCCC
>MU127443.1:494801-511097 GCA_014904945.1 Gyrodon lividus
CTATGAATGAAGCCAAACCCATGGACTCAATGGGCCCACCCATTATGATGAAGGATAGATTGAAGAAATATGACTTGGCCCACCCTCAACCTACAAACCACCTGGTCCTCGGCCTACTTGGCACCTATGGATCACCCATCCCTCAGCCCATCCAGGACTTGTGTGTTGCCCCTCCCCCGGCCTGCCCAAGACCTATGGGTCACCCATTCCTCAGCACACCCAAGGCCTGTTTTCCCATCCCTCAGCCTGCCCAAGCCCTATGAGTCATACATCACTTGGCCCACCTGAGTCCTATGGGTCACCTGTCCCTTGGCCCACCCGAGACCTATGGATTGCCCTTCTCTTGGCCCACCCAAGACCTGTCTGCCCATCCCTCAGCCCGCCCAAGTCTTATGTGTCATGTGATGCTCGGCCCATCTGAGACCTATGGGTCACCCCTCCCTCGGCCCACCCAAGATCTACAGGTCACCCATCTCTCAGCCCACCCAAGACCTATGGGTCACCCATCGCTTGGCCCACCCAAGACCCATTCACCCATCCCTTGGCCCGCCTGAGACCTACAGGTCATGAATTCCTTGGCCCACCTGAGACCTATGGGCCACACATCTCATGGCCCACCCAAGACCTACAGGTCATGCATCCCTCAGCCCATCCAACACCTACAGGTCACCCATCCCTTGGCCCACCTGAGACCTATGGGTCATGCATTCCTCAGCCCATCCAACACCTACAGGTCACCCATCCCACAGCCTGCCCAAGACCTATGGGTCATGCATTCCTTGGCCCACCCAAGACCTGTTTGCCCATCCCTCAGCCCACCCAAGACCTACAGGTCATGCATCCCTCAGCCCATTCGACACCTATGGGTCACCCATCCCTCAGCCCACCCAAGGCCTATGGGTCACCCACCTTTTGGCCCACTCATATCACACAGAACCACCACATATTGACCCACCCATCACTCAAAATACTCTTACTAAAATAACCCCTCGGCTGACTCATATCACACAGGATTTCTATTACATCTCGGCCCATCCATTCCCTACAAGTGCAACTCGAAGGTCAGCCAATGATTGGCTGGCCTGTGAGCCATGGCTATTTGTCAACTTTGGCTGTCCATATACTATGGTACCAAAGCACTACATGGGCTCTCCTGTTCCATCCTCCGAAGTCTCTGCTTCACTCTGAAAATCTCTCTCAGTCCTTAAGTTGATCTTAGAATTGTCCTCCAAACTTCTGCCTTGAAATTAAGGCACAGGACTCATACAGGGGTACAGCACATATGCTGAAGCCAAAGTCCCTTGCCCCTCTAACCCCCTTTGCCTTTCCACATGCTCCAGAATCTCCGAAAATTCCAGGATTGAACCTGGACTTGACAGCTTGCCTCAATGCAGAGATGTGCCTTTATGTCTTCCACAAGGACAGGCAAGTTTGTTTTCTAGTTTTTTATGTGGATGACCTACTCCTAGCAGCTTCTTCCAGACAGTTCATGAACTCCATCAAAGCCAAACTCTCAGTGGCCTTTAAAATGTGCAACCTTAGAGAAGCCAAATACATCCTCAGAATCGAAATCAACTGGGAGTGGAAACTCTGGACCATCTCCTTGTCACAATGCCAATACTCCCGCACCATCCTAGACCACATTGGAATGTCTGCATGCAAACCCATCTGGACTCCAATGGCACACAACTTACAACTCCCCGCTGCAGATCTGGAAAGTGATCAAATCATTCCGGAGATGGTCATTGAAGGCCAAAAAGTTTCCTATCTCACAGTCATTGGCTCTTTAATGTATCTCATTCTGTCAGGTCCAGGTTCAATCCCAGAATTCCTGGATAGTCTGGAGTGTGTGGAATGGTGGAGCCGGTCAGCAATCCCTGAGGGGGGTCGGAGGGGTAAGGAACTTCAGCTTCAGCTTATGTGCTGCGCCCCTGTACAAGTTCTGTTCCTTAATTTCAAGGCAGAGGGTTGGAAGACAATCCTAAGGTCAACTTAAAGACTGAAGGGGGTTTCAGAGTGAAGTGGAGACTTCACAGGATAGAACAGGATTTAGTTGATATTTGAACTAAGGAAATATTGGAGAGTACAAGCAGGTTTATATACTGAAGAGTCTGGAAGATATAAAACTGTTAAAGTATGTTGGACAAATCAGGGTTTTGGGTTTCTGGAACAAAGTAAGGGATGAATTGGAATGGGATCAGAATGGTGGAATAATAACTGAGGGCAATGGTGCAATAATTGTGAAGCAGGGGGAAAGGGAATTATTGATAGGAACTGCAGATGTCAAGGAATGTCAAAGGAAAGAGACATATGTCAAGAGATAACCAAGATAGGAATATGAAAGTCTGGGATGGGAATGCAAAAGTCCAGGATGGGAATGCAAAAGTCCAGGATGGGAAATACAGGGTTCGGAATGTCCAATGAAGGAGAAATCTTCTAAGGTAAAGTCTGAGGTTTGGGATTTGGGATTTGATTATAGGGGGCTGGAATTGGGTTGGATAGGCTGGGAAAGTTTTGGGATGTGACACATTCTCAGAACATGTCCAGACATTGCATATGTGGTCAGAACACTTAGCTTGTTCAGTGCTGCACCAAAGCAAATGCACTAGGAAGCAGTGAAATGTGTATTCTGGTACATCCAAGCCACCAAGGACATGGAACTCCGCTTTGATGGCTCCGAGGTATCTATGGACATGGACTTTCAGGGGTACTCTGATGTAGGTTGGTCTCAGGACCCAGACAACTCCCACTCCACCTCCAGATTCCTTTTTCTCAGTAATCACGGAGCTATCTCCCAGTCGAGCAAACAGCGGAGCATGGTTGCACTCTCCACTATGGAGTCACAGTACATCGGAGCTAGACAACATCTTGCATGGCTTCAGAGCTTCTTTGAAGAAATCGGACATCCACAAAAGGGGCTGACTGTCCTCCACTCCAACAACCAGGCCACTATCATCCTAAGCCACAATCCTCAATTTCCAGCATGGACTTAAAGTACCACTTCGGCTGGGGCAACCTTGTTGGAAAAGGAGAAGTCATCCACTACATTCCCACAGACAACATGGTAGCAGACATCCTTACAAAACCTCTCATTCGTGAACAACACTGGAGATTTGTTTGGGGTATGGGACTACGAATGTGCTTGAGTGGGAGTGCCAAAACACAGTGAACTCCAGAACTGGAATACTAACTCCACATTTCCGGAATGTCAGAGTTCCTACCTCCACTTCACTGCCAGGTGATGACAAAAAATATCAGAGGGCAGTGATTGCCCAGACTTAGCCACTGCCAAAAACAATGACTCTATTCACCTATAAGAGGGCAGTGATTGCCTGGACTACTAGGGATTAGCTAGGAGTAGCAAATAGGTATAAGTAAACTCACCTCAGCCGCTGCCAAAGAGGGGCAAAGGACAACTGAGGAATCTGAAGTAATGTCACATCCCGAAATGTCCCTAACTGGTAAGTCCGGGTTTGTTCCCGGAATTCCTGGATTGTCCGGAGTGTGGAGAAAGTGGGGTTTGGTGGAAATTCCTGAGGGGGGTCGGAGTTGTAAGGAACTTTGGCTTCAGCTTATGTGCTGTGCCCATGTACGAGTTCTGTTCCTTGATTTCGGAGCAGAGGGTCGGAGATCAATCCTAAGGTCAACTTAAGGACTGAGGAGGTCCAGAGTGAAG
Source organism: Gyrodon lividus (assembly GCA_014904945.1). Classification (NCBI taxonomy): domain Eukaryota; kingdom Fungi; phylum Basidiomycota; class Agaricomycetes; order Boletales; family Gyrodontaceae; genus Gyrodon; species Gyrodon lividus. The sequence goes on from MU127443.1 coordinate 498,478, forward strand.
TGGATTAGGAAAGAAAGGGATTTAGTTGATATTCAAACTAAGGAAATATCGGAGAGTACAAGCGGGTTTATATACTGAAGAGTCCGGAAGATATAAAGATGTTAAAGTATGTTGGACGAATCGGAGTTTCGGGTTTCCGGAAGAAAGGAAGGAATGAATTGGAATGGCATCAGAATGGGAGAATAATGACTGAAGGCAATGGCGCAATAGTTGCAAAGCAAGGGGGAAGGGAATTATTGATAGGAACTGTAAATGTCAAGAAGTGTCAAAGGAAAGTGACATATGTCAAGAGATAGCCGAGATAGGAATACAAAAGTCCAGGATGGGAATACAGAAAGTCCGGGACAGGAATGTGGAAAGTCCGATGGAAGAGAAATCATCTAAGGTAAAGTCTGAGGCCTGGGATTCGGGATTTGGTCACAGGGGTTTGGACTTTACCTTAGAAGATTTCTCTTTCATTGGACATTCCGAACCCTGTACTTCCCATCCCAGACTTTCGCATTCCCATCCCAGACTTTCATATTCCTATCTCAGCTATCTCTTGACATATGTCACTTTCCTTTGACACTTCTTGACATTTAAAGTTTCTAGCAATAATTCCCTTTCCCCTTGCCTCACAATTATTGTGCCATTGCCTTCAGTCATTATTCTCCCATTCTGACACCATTCCAATTCATTCCTTATTTTCTGCTGGAAACCCGAAACTCCGAGTCGTCCAACATACTTTAACATCTTTATATCTTCTGGACTCTTCAGTATATAAACCAGCTTGTACTCTCCAATATTTCCTTAGTTTGAATATCAACTAAATCCCTTTCTTTCCTGATCCACTTCACTCTGGACCTCCTCAGTCCTTAAGTTGACCTTAGGATTGATCTCTGACCCTCTGCTCCGAAATCAAGGAACAGAACTCGTACATGGGCACAGCACATAAGCTGAAGCCAAAGTTCCTTACAACTCCGACCCCCCTCAGGGATTCCCGCCAAACTCCGCCCTTCCACGCACTCCAGACTATCCAGGAATTCCGGGATTGAACCCGGATTTGACAGTATATTCAAACTCAAACCTTTACAAGTTCGCTAACATCATATCTTTATCCGCATGTCTAGAACTATCCAGACTCGTGCCCAAACACGCAGTATGCAAAGCATTGATGCAGCTCAGTTGGAGGCAGCCTGAGAAGACACCCTACACTCCCTGATGACCTTGCGCCAAGGCCCCAATGTTGCTGAACAATTCCAAAGCTTTTCCGCTCATCATACATCAACCTCCACCTCTCAGACGAGACCTCTGTCTCAAATCATCTCCACCCCTACTCCCGCAGGTCATCACCCCTCCGGGGGCACCCTGGACCCCTCTGACAACAGGAACGGTGGCGGCAATGACCCTGACCCCTCCGATGACAACAACCCCTTCGACGACAACCCCGACAATGCAATCCTGCCTAACCCTATCATGGCTCTTGCAAATGCAGTTCACAGCCTTGCTGAGTTATCATGCCACAACCGCGAATCCGAAAACTCCTCATCTCCGCACACGAAGGTGTGGGAACCAGACACCTTCGACGGGACTGATCCGTGTAAGCTGTGGGCCTTCCTGGTCTAATGCGAGCTAAACTTCCAGGACCATCCCCACGCATTCCAGATTGATCGCACGAAAGTCACCTTCGCCCAGTCTTACCTAAAAGGTATGGCCTTTGAATGGTTCAAGCCCGACCTCCTCCAGATGGACAATCTGGACTGGATGGACAATTATCGGGAATTCGTCCTCGAGCTCCAGACCAACTTCGGCCCCCATGACCTCATCGGTGATGCCAAACACCAACTCAACCACCTATCCATGAAAAACTCCCAGCACATCAACAAATACGTGGTGGAATTCAATCGCCTAGCCTCCCAGGTCCGGGGTTATGGCAAGGAAGCCCTATGACATCACTTCTACAACAGACTTCCAGATCGCATCAAGGACGAGCTTTCCTGCATTGGAAAACTGCGCTCCCTAGGAGAACTCCGGACTCTCTCCCAGACTATCAATGGGAGATATTGGAATGCAAGTCCGAAGTCGCTTGCCAAATCCAACCCTCCGGAAACCAGTCCTCCACTTCCGAAAGTACTCCCACCACCTCATCTCCAAAACCCGCCACTCTGTCCAACACATCTGCGTCCTCATCGGCAAAGTCCTCCACCCCTATCCCGAAACCTGCATCCAACCTCTCCAGTGAACTCGGGAAGGATGGACGCCTCACCTCCGAGGAATGCAAACACTGCTTTGATCTCAAGCTGTGCATGTTCTGCGGAGCCGCCGGACATGTAGCTAAGGATTTCCAGAAGTCCACTTGCCATGCATCCAAAGCCCACACAGCGAAAATGTCTCCCGCTCTGGAAGCCAAACTGGAGGCCTCTACCCCTGAGGCAAAAAATTAGGGCGCAGCCTTCTGGACTCCGCACAGGAAGGAGGCTGCGTTGAATCCCACCATGCACTTACGGAGACCCATCTCAACATGTCTGCTCTTTATGATCCCAAGGCCCTTATGCCTCTTGTTTCTCTTTCTGACTTTTCTGAATTTTCCACTTTTCCCACTTTGTTAGATTGTGGTTCTACTGACTGTTTCATTGATACTACTTTTGTTGACAAGCATCATTTTCCAACATACTCCGTTCCTCCTATTTCATTGAAACTTTTTGATGGTACTTCCAATTCTACGATTACCCGTGCTGTTGACCTTTCCATTCGTTTCCTTTCCAGCTTTGTCACCTCTGATACATTTTATGTTACTCCGTTGGATTCATCTTGTTCCCTTGTTCTAGGACACAACTGGCTCACCCGCTACAATCCGTTGATTGACTGGGTACTGGGCAGTATCACTTTCCAAACGCCGGCTTAAGACTTGCCAATGCCCCCAATGTCACCTCCGGAGATTCCGGACCCCGGATCCCTATCTCACTCTGACACTTCCGACAAGCCACCTCACGAAGCTCCTCACATCTCGTTTGTCAATGCTGCCACCTTTGTGCACACATGCAAACTCGATGGTTCTGAGCAGTTCAGCATTCACCTCCGTCCCCAGGACTCCAAACTCCATTCTGTATGCTGGAACTCCGGAATTTCCAAAACCCCTGAAGAAGTTGATCTTTCCTCCGTCCCTCCAGACTATCACAATTTCCCCAATGTCTTCAGTCAGCGCAAGGCTAACACCCTTGCGCCCCACAGGGAATTTGATCTCAAGATTGACTTAGAGGAAGGTGCTTCCCCTCCTCTTGGGACTGTTTACCCGGTTTCTGCTACAGAACTCGGGTCCCTCTGGGAATTCATAGATGAACACCTCAACTACAGCTTCATCCGCCAGTCCAAATCTGCCCATGGCACTTCTGTCCTCTTTGTCCGCAAAAAGGACAGATCCCTCCGTCTCTGTGTCGATTTCTGAGGACTCAACAAAATCACGAAAAAAGACCGCTATCCCTTACCCCTGATCTCCCCTCGATTCCCCTAGCTGCGCCAAGGTATACACTAAAATCGACCTCTGTCACACATATCACCTTGTCTGCATCGCTCCCGGGGATGAATGGAAAACTGCCTTCCAGACCCACTATGGCTTGTATGAGTGGCTGGTGATGCCCTTCAGACTCACCAATGCCCCTGTGGCCTTCCAGCACTTCGTCAATAGCGTCTTCACAGACCTCCTGGATGTCTGCGTCATGGTCTACCTCGATGACATCCTCATCTATTCCAACAACATGGCTTCTCACAAAGAACATGTCCGGGAAGTCCTCTGGCATCTCCGGAAACACGGACTTTACGCCAAACCGGAGAAATGTGAGTGGCACTTAGACTCCGTCAAATACCTGGGCTACTGTCTCTCCCCCCAGGGATTGACTATGTCCCCGGAGAAAGTCCAGGCAGTCCAAGATTGGCCTGAACCCCGGAAAGTCAAGGACATTCAGTCCTTCCTTGGGTTCGCCAACTTCTATTGTTGTTTCATCTTCAACTACTCCAACATTGTTGTTCCGCTCACCCGACTCACTCGGAAAAACACCCTGTGGAACTTCGACGATTCCTGCAGCTCCACCTTCACACAACTCAAAGACGCCTTCACCTGAACCCCTATCCTTACTCACTAGATTCCGGACTGTTCTATTATGGTCGAAACCAACGCTTTGGACTATGCTATTGCAGGAATCCTCTCGATCCGGTGTCCGGACAAGGAACTCCTAGCTATCCACTAAGCTTTCCGGCATTGGCGTCACTATCTTGAAGGTTCCAGCACCCCTATCGATGTCGTTACCAACTACAAAAATCTGGAATACTTCTCCACCTCCAAAGTCCTGACCTGCCGGCAAGCCTGCTGGTCGGAATTCCTATCCCAGTTCAACCTCGTCATCCGATTCTGCCCTGGACGCTTAGGAGCTAAGCCTGACTCCCCCACTAGATGCTGGGACGTCTACCTGAAAGAGGGGGATAAGGACTATGCTCGTGTCAATCCCCACAACCTCCCTCCGGTGTTCACTCAGGAACAGCTCGCCTCGTCCCTACAAGCCACTATCCTACTTGCCCCGGTCCTCCAGGCCTCATCCCTGCTTGACATCAAAGACATTCACAAGGACATCCTAGATTCCCTGTCCTCCGACCATGTAGCTTCCCTCCATCTTTCGGACTCGTCGGACTCCCAGTGGGCTGTCAGCCCTGAAGGTTTCCTGATGCTTGACAATTGCATCTTTGTCCCAGAGGCTAAGGACCTCTGTCTTTGCATCCTCCAATACAAGCACGACCACCCCCTGTCTGGACATTTCAGGCAAAACAGGACATTAGAGCTCGTCCGCCGGGAATACACTTGGCCAGGACTCCGCACCTTTGTCAAAAACTATGTCAGTTCCTGCACCTCCTGTGCCCAAGCTAAAACCCCTAGACACCGCCCCTATGGAATGCTCAAGCAGCTTCCAATCCCCAAAAAGCCCTGGAACTCCATTTCCATGGACTTCATTGAACAACTTGCCTCTTCCGGAAGATATACCGCAATCCTCGTAGTCATTGACCGCCTTTCCAAGCAATCCATATTCATTCCCACTCATGACACTATTGACTCTCCAAGCCTCGCAAAACTATTCCTGCTCCACGTGTTTTCCAAGCACAGAGTTCCCTCCCATATCACCTCCAACCAGGGTTCTGAGTTTGTCTCCCATTTCTTCTGTTCCCTCGGGAAAGCCCTTGACATCCGACTTCACTTCACTTTGGGATATCATCCCAAAGGCGACGGGCAAACTGAACGGGCAAACCGGACCCTTGAGCAGTATCTCCGAATCTACTGCAACTACCAACAGGACAATTGGTTGGAACTCCTACCCCTCGCGGAATTTGCCTACAATAATGCCCCTAGCACTACCACAGGAGTATCCCCGTTCTTCCCTAACAAGGGCTACCATCCCAACGTCTCGGTCTACCCCAAAAGGGATCTGACCTCATCCCACGCCTGCAAATATGCAGTCAACCTACAGGAACTCCACGAATTCCTACGCACGGAAATGGCCCACGCTCAGCAACGCTACCAAGGACCTGCAGATTCCCAATGACTCCTGGCACCGGACTTCCAGATCGGAGACCAAGTGTTTGTCAAAGTGAAGTACTTCCATTCCACTTGCCCTTCCAAGAAACTCTCGGAAAAGAACCTTGGCCCCTATCCCATCATCGCCCAAGCCAGACCCCTGTCCTTCACCCTCCAACTCCTGGACTCCATGCGCGCTGTCCATTCCATCTTCCACATCTCCCAGTTGGAACCTGCAACTCCGAACACCATCCCGAATCGGGTCCAACCCCCACCTCCCCCAGTCAAAGTCGACGGAGAACCCGAATATGAAATCTCCGAAATCCTAGACTCCAAAATCGACCGCTGACACAGGAATTGCCAACTCCTGTACCTGGTAAGGTGGGTGGGTTACAAAGGGACTGATGAAGAAACTTCCTGGATCCTTGTGTCCAAGCTTGCTCACGCATTGGAACTCATCTTGGACTTTCACTCTGCATATCCCGGAAAGTCTGGATCCGTTAAGTCGCTCGGATGAGGGCAGAAACATAAATTTTCGATTCACCAGGACAAAACTACACTAATTACACAGGAGGAAGCTGAGGCAGTACCTTATGCTACTTCCCCATCCCCATCTTCCTCAACCCCCTCCTCACCCTCATCCTCCTCCTCATCCCCATCCTCCCCATCTGTCCCCTGACCTCCCTGAACATCCTCCCTCTCTTTCCCCTTCCATTCTGATGCCCCTCAGCTTTCTCCGGACTCCCCAAAACGGGATCCCTGTGGCACCAGGAAGGTCACCAGGCCATCTGACAGTACCTGCCGGATCCCCAACAGCTAGGCCACGACGGCCCCCTGGTAGGCTTCATCAGCCCACCTCTGGGCCTCGTAGGACTCCCTCAGGGCCCCAAGCGCATCTTGGCGCTCCTCGTCCTCCTCATCTTCTTTGTCTTCCTTGCCCTCCCCTTCACTCTCCGCTGGGCCTCTGGACTGTTCTGCCTCTGCCTCTTCTGGTCCTTCCCCCCGTGTGGCGATGCCACTTCTATGGCCACCCTCTTCCCGGCTCCGGCCTCCTGCATAACGAGTGCGCCTGCGCGCACCTCGTGCATGTCTGCGATTGCCTGGTCTTCTGGCCTGGACATGGGACCCCTGCCCTCATGCAGGCCGCGCAAGGAGTATTGGCCCTGGGGAGCCAACCCCCGGGCCTTCCTGCACTCACCTGCGACGGCCCCACCTCGGACCCCTTCAGCAACCCGCTCACCCTGCACCTCTGCCACTCCTGCGACCCCTGTCACAATCTCTCGGCCGCGACCCTCGCGACCTCCGCCTCTGCTTTCCTTCTCCTCTCATCCTCCTCCGCTTTTCTCCGTGCTTCCTCCTCAAGTTTCTGCCTTGCCTCTTTGCGCTTCTCCGCCTCCCGCCAGGCCTTCTTCTCCTTGGCCTCCTGAATTCTCCGGGTGGACTCCTGTGCGCGTTCTTCCTCCTCATGCTGGAGATGGGTGATTTCGTCATCAGATTGCGAGTGAGTAAACATGGTGGAACTAAACAACAGGCAATCAACAGTCGCAAGGCACCTCAGATCGATCCCCAACTTTCAAACTCCGCCATACTTCTATTTCCTATCACGGACTCCTATCCAGGCACTCAAGGGTTTGTGCCTAAGAGGGGGATACTGTCACATCCCAAAACTTCCCTAACCCATGCGGCCCAATTCAAAACCCCTATGATCAAATCCCGAATCCCGAGCCTTGGACTTTACCTTAGAAGATTTCTCTTTCATCGGACATTCCGAACCCCATACTTCCTGTCCCGGACTTTTGCATTCCTGTCCCAGACTTTCATATTCCTATCTCAGCTATCTCTTGACATATGTCACTTTCCTTTGACACTTCTTGACATTTACAGTTCCTAGCGATAATTTCCTTTCCCCTTGCCTTGCAATTATTGTGCCATTGCCTTCAGTCATTATTCTCCCATTCTGACATCATTCCGATTCATTCCTTATTTTCTTCCGGAAACCTGAAACTCTGAGTCATCTGACATACTTTAACATCTTTATATCTTCCGGACTCTTCAGTATATAAACCCGCTTGTACTCTCCGATATTTCCTTAGTTTGAATATTAACTAAATCCTGTTCTTTCCTGATCCACTTCACTCTGAACCTCCTCAGTCCTTAAGTTGACCTTAGGATTGATCTCCGACCCTCCACTCCAAAATCAAGGAACAGAACTTGTACAGGGGCGCAGCACATAAGCTGAAGCCGCAGTTCCTTACCCCTCCGACCCCCTCAGCAATTCCCGCAAACCCCACCTTCTCCACACTCCGGACAATCCAGGAATTCCGGGAACGAGCCCGGACTTAACAGTGGAGAAGCACTTGCTAATGATAATCAGGGAATAGGAATAGGAACAAGAGGAATTTGGAATTAAGCGATGTAAGGAAGTGATGGAGCATCCCTGGAGGCTTGGGAATGATGACAAGTAAAGGATGGAATACAATAAGAGTCCGCACATCTACACGAATTCCGAATCGATTCCAAGTGGATACTGAGACTTCGAGCAGTTGTGCCTGGCAGCAGAGCGGGGGTAGGAATTCCGGCATTTCGGACATGTGGAGGCACAGACTCCAATGTTCTGGAAATGCAGGGTTTGTTGTTCCAATTCCGGAGTTCACTGTATTTTGTCAGGTGAAACCACTTGGAGTCTCAGTGCCTGCTTGGAATTGATCTGGAACTTGTGTGGACTATAATCACATTCCATCCTTTGCTTGTCATCATTCCCAAGCCTCCAGGGATGCTCTGTCACTTTCTTACATCACTTAATCCCAACTTCTCTTGTTCCTGTTCCTATTCCCTGATTAATATTAGCAAGCACTTCTCCACCCACTCTGCTACATATATATACTTAGTTTTCACTTTGGATTCCTCAGTCGTTCTTTGCCCCTCTTTGGCAGCAGCTGAGGTGAGTTTACTTACATATACCTATTTACTACTTCTAGCTAATCCATAGTAGTCCAGGCAATCACTGCCCTCTTCTAGTTTTTGTCAGAAGGGGGTCCCATCCACACATAAAAAACCACCCTTCCATTGTGAACATGTTCTGGCATCAACATATTCCTTGGCTTTCATTTTGGCTGCCTGGTCCCAAGGGTTCTCTATATTAAAATGAATGACATCATGGTGGGTAAGGATGGTGGGTAAGGATGGTGACCATAACCTATTTGTAGCAATTATGGACAGTCCCAACAGAAACCCCAGTCCATTCACCCATAACTTGAGATGTGGCAGCATTTCCATAGTGTCCTGCAGTGTTGAGGGAAATTGCTAGCTGAATGGAGACAGGAAGCTGGGGGTTGTTGGAGGCATTGTGGAAAATTGGGTGTGTGCTGATTTGATCAACAATTTGTGTGAAAACCTCAGGACTGACCCTCAGTTTGGAATAGATTGGGGTGATTGATTTTCCACTCATCAAGAAGATGAAGCTGTGGGGCATGGCCTGGTGGGGGCCAGTTGTTTAGAACCCAGGTTTTCTCTACTTCATCATACAAGGCTGTGATGGCATTGTGGAAGTTTATAACAGCAGGTGTGTTGAAATTGAAATTGTCTGAAGACCCAAAGTCTGAGGGGGACTCAGGCTGTATTTGGTGTGAGGAGGACAAGGATGAATGTAAATCATCACTGTCAGAACCTGAGTGGGGGTATACAGAATCTCTGGAGTCTGAGTCTGATGCTTCAGCTTCCTCAATTGCTGCTTGAAGTATTTCAAGGTATGTTGCAAGATTGAGCTGCCCCTGGGGCTCTTGGAGAGCAGCTAGAAGCTTTTGATGCTCAGTGACAACAGGCATGGGATTTAGATGTCCACAGCATCAAATCTGTGATTTGGTAGTCTAGGTGCAGTGGAGAAAACCTAGAGTGTAGACTGTGTACATAAGAAGACATGCCAGGCAGTCTACTTGCTTATTCATCTGTCTGACACCCCTCTCCTAAGATTAGGGTCAGTCCATGTGGTATGGTCACATGTACAGTATGAATAGGGGCAAGTAAAGAAAAACAGTTGACAATGGTTTCAAACTCACGACAGTTTTCATCAGGAGGCTTCACCACTGCCCCTACCACTTGTCTATCTGACTGTAGGATACCAACTACCAATCTAATGTCCTACTTTGGGAGTTATGCTTAGTCAACAAGCATGAATATGGTAAGCATTACCTGAAGCTAGATTAGTTGCATATGGGGATAACCATTAAGAGGTAGGAGCCTCTACCATGTAAACCCAAGGTCATGGAGCAGGAAGGGGCCTTTTAGCACACCTGCCGGCATTTGTACATTGCCTTGCACTCCCCACAGTGTTCCATAACATTGTGGGATCCTCTTATGTCATCCATGACTTCCAGTCTTATATACATGAGAGTGTCATATTTAGGGGTTGATACACCAGAGATAGTATCCTACATAAGCGGAGGCATGAGGCAGCATAGGATGAAGTCTGTGCGAAAGTGAAGCAAGGGGCACAGCTTTTGCTCCCTGCCACTTCTTTTGCTCATGCAGAGCTTTGGTTTCTAGTATTTTCTTCTCAGTACTTATCACTTTCTGCAATAAGTAGTCCTTATTTTGAATGTTAAGAGCTATTTCTAACCCCCATAACAAAGAAGCTCCAGACTATACATTACAAGAGTTTACCAAAGATCATTTGGTTTTTAAAGTCAAAGGAAAAACAGACAAAGAAATAGCCACAATACTAGAAACCATTTGGAATTTCAATCATGCCAGAACCATTGAAAAATGGGACAGAGAGCACAATGCCAAAGCCAAAGCCAAGTGACTAGTAGATGAACAGGCTCTCCTAGAGGCAGGAAGGCAATGCATGCTATGCAAACAAGAATGTCACATCCCGAAACTTCCCTAACCCATCCGGCCCAATTCCAAGCCCCTATGACCAAATCCCGAATCCCGACCCTCAGACTTTACCTTAGACGATGTCTCTTTTATTGGACATTCCGAACCCCGTACTTCCCATCCCGGACTTTCTGCATTCCTGTCCCAGACTTGCGTATCCCCGTCCCGGACTTTCGTATTCCTATCTCAGTTATCTCTTGACATATGTCAGTCTCCTTTGACACTTCTTGACATTTACAGTTCCTATTGATAATTCCCTTCCCCCTTGCTTCGCAATTATTGCGCCATTGCTTTCAGTCATTATTCTCCCATTCTGACACCATTCCGATTCATTCCTTCCTTTCTTCCAGAAACCCAAAACTCCGATTCATCCAACATCTTTATATCTTCCGGACTCTTCAGTATATAAACCCGTGTGTACTCTCTGATATTTCCTTAGTTCAAATATCAACTAAATCCTGTTCCTTCCTGATCCTCTCCCTTCTGATTCTCTAAGTCCTTAAGTTGACCTTAGGACCAGCCTCCGACCCTCCGCTCTTAAATTAAGGAACAGAACTCATACAGGGGCGCAGCACATAAGCTGAAGCCAAAGTTCCTTACCCCTCCGACCCCCCTCAGGAATTCCCGCAAACCCCGCCTTCTCCGCACTCCAGACAATCCGGGAATTCCGGGAACAAACCCGGACTTAACAAAGAAGTTCAAAAGCAAATTCGCACCCATCCCAGACAGACCTCTGCCATTGACAACCTTGATGCTTCCCCCACAACATGCCTTGAACAAACTTTGCAAGGGAGGATATGTCTTGCTACATCCCTTCACAAACAAGGGCATAAAGGAAGCTGAAGATGACACAGCAGCCACTGAGGACAATGTCCTCACCCTAGTCCAATCAGAATTGGGCGCATTTTTCCAAACTGCAGCCTTGGTCAAAACCAAAGAATGAAAAGTCAAAGACAAGCACCTCACTTGGGAAGAAGTCAGCCAGGTGAAGGATTGCATGCTCAATGCCATGTGGCAACAAGACTGGCCAGAGGAGTGCATTGACATGGTCTGAGACTTTTGGCTCACACTAGAAACCCATGACTGGCGACATGATCCCAGTTAAATTTAGAGAGACTGGCACAAGACCATCATGTCACATTCCAAAACTTTCCCAACCCATCCAACACAATTCTGGCCCCTCATGATCAAATCCCAAACCCCAAGCCCAGTACTTTACCTTAGAAGATTTCTCCTCCATCTGATATTCCAAATTCCATACTTCCCATCCCAGACATTTGTATTCCTATCGTGGCTATCTCTTGACACATGTCCCTTTCCTTTGACATTCCTTGACATTCACAGTTCCTATTGATAATTCCCTTCCCACTGCTTCACAATTATTGCACCATTGCCCTTAGTTATTTCATCATTCTGGTACCATTCTGATTCATTCTCTTACTTTGTCCCTGTCAAGTCCGGGTTCAATCCCAGAATTCCTGGATAGTCTGGAGCATGCAGAATGGCAGAGTTGGTCAGGAATTCCTGAGGGGGGTTGGAGGTGTAAGGAACTTTGGCTTCAGCTTATGTGCTGTGCCCCTGTATGAGTTCTGTTCCTTAATTTCAGAGCAGAGGGTCAGAGAACAATCCTAAGGTTAACTTAAGGACTGAGGGGGTTCAGAGTGAAGCAGATCAGGAGAGAACAGGATTTAGTTGATATTCAAATTAAGGAAATATCAGAGAGTACAAGCGGGTTTATATACTGAAGAGTCCAGAAGATATAAAGATGTTAAAGTATGTCGAACAAATCGGAGTTTCAGGTTTCCGGAAGAAAGTAAGGAATGAATCAGAATGGCGTCAGAATGGGAAAATAATGACTGAAGGCAATGGCACAATAATTTCGAGGCAAGGGGAAAGGGAATTATTGATAGGAACTGTAGATGTCAAGAAGTGTCAAAGGAAAGTGACATATGTCAAGAGATAGCTGAGATAGGAATAAGAAAGTCCGGGATGGGAAGTATGGGGTTCGGAATGTCCGATGAAAGAGAAATCTTCTAAGGTAAAGTCCAAGGCTCGGAATTCGGGATTTGATCATAGGGGTTTGGAATTGGGCCGGATGGGTTAGGGAAGTTTTGGGATGTGACAGTATCCCCCTCTTAGGCACGAACCCTTGAGTGCCTGGATAGGAGTCTGTGATAGGAAATAGAAGTATGGCGGAGTTTGAAAGTCG
>MU127443.1:515405-557188 GCA_014904945.1 Gyrodon lividus
ATATTTCCTTAGTTCAAATATCAACTAAATCCTGTTCCTTCCTGATCCTCTCCCTTCCGATTCTCTAAAGTCCTTAAGTTGACCTTAGGACTAGCCTCCAACCCTCTGCTCTTAAATCAAGGAACCAAACTCATACAGGGGCGCAGCACATAAGCTGAAGCCGCAGTTCCTTACCCCTCCGACCCCTTTCAGGAATTCCCGCAAAACCCCGCCTCCTCCGCAACTCCGGACTATCCAGGAATTCCAGGAAAGAACCCGGACTTGACATAGTCCTCTTCTGCTGGGTGTGTTTCCACTACAATGGACTTATGGACCACTGACCAAACCAAAGCAGCATTTCTTGGAATAACGGCCCACTGGATCAATGTTGACAATAGGCAGCCTGCTGGTCAATGGACACTATGATCTAAAGTGATCGGTTTCCGAGGTATCTCTAGAGCTCATAGCAGGGACAATATCAGACAGTATTTCATTGGATTATGTGAACATGTGGGGATTGCATTGACCAAGGTATGGAATCTTCTTTGTCTATTCAGTCTACAAGTTGAGCAATTTTTTTAGCTGTTCTGCATTACTGCAGACAATGCAACCAGCAACAACACAACATGTGATGTGGTCAAGCGAATTCATCATCATCATCAGGTATACTCCTTCAACCCAACTCAGCACTGCCTCCCATGTTGTCAACCTGTCACTCATTGGTATCATGTCATTCATTACAAAGATCGCAAATGTCGAAACCGCAACCGCCATCTGGGAATTTGACCCATCCTTACCAGGCAACAGGGTACTTGGAAACTCGCTCAATGTCGTTGTTGCAGTGCATACCCTGGAAATTCAGGTGCACATCTTCGAAATGGCATTTATAGTGTGGCTAACCATTAATAGATTCAGTGTTCTGGACAATGTATCAAATACTTCCACACCCTTCAGCTCGAATACGGCTTTGAGAAGGCACTTTCCATTCCACTCCATAGCAACATCCGCTGGGGTATTGCAGATGGCATGCTTGGCCACTGTCAAGTCCAGGTTCAATCCCGGAATTCCTGGATAGTCCGGAGCATGCAAAACGGCAGATGTCAGTCAGGAATCCCTGAGGGGGGTTGGAGGGGCAAGGAACTTTGGCTTCAGCTTATGTGCTGTGCCCCTGTACAAGTTCTGTTCCTTAATTTCAAGGCAGAGGGTTGGAAGACAATCCTAAGGTCAACTTAAGGACTGAAGTGGTTTTCAGAGTGAAGTGGAGTAGGAGAGAATGGGATTTAGTTGATATTCGAACTAAGGAAATATTAGAGAGTACAAGCGGATTTATATACTAAAGAGTCCGGAAAATATACAGCTGTTAAAGTATGTTGGACGAATCGGAGTTTCAGGTTTCCAGAACAAAGTAAGGAATGAATCAGAATGGCGTCAGAATGGTGGAATAATGACTGAGGGTAATGGCACAATAATTGTGAAGCAGGGGGAAAGGGAATTATTGAAAGGAACTGCAGATGTCAAGAAATGTCAAAGGAAAGAGACATATGTCAAGAGATAGCCGAGATAGGAATACGAAAGTCCAGGACGGGAATGCAAAAGTCCGGGATGGGAAATATGGGGTTCAGAATGTCTGATGAAAGAGAAATCTTCCAAGGTAAAGTCCAAGGCTCAGGATTTGATCATAGGAGGCTGGAATTGGGCCAGATGGGTTAGGAAAGTTTTGGGATGTGACAGTATCCCCCTCTTAGGCATGAACCCTTGAGTGCTTGGATAGGAGTTCATAATGGGAAATAGAAGTATGTTGGGTTTGGCTGGGGGGCGTCGGAGTGGAAGGGAAAGGAGAGGGTGGATGGGGAGGGAGATCAGGACAAGGATGGGGAGGATGGGGAGGAGGAGGAGGGAGGGTGAGGATGAGGAAGATGGGAGTGGGGAAGTAGTTTAGAATTTTCCCTCGGTTTCCTTGTGTACAATTAGCATAGCATTGCCTTAATGAATTGTAAAATGTATTTCTGCCATCATCCAAGGGATTTAAGGCGTCCAGATTTCATGGGATATGCGGAGTGGAAGTCTGAGACAAGTTCTGATCCATGAGCAAGTTCGGTCACGAGGATCCAGGAAGTTTCTTCATCAGTCCCTTCGTAGCCCACCCACTTTACCAGGTACAGGAGTTGGCAATTCCTGCATCGCCGGTCAATTTTGGAGTCTAGGATTTCGGAGATTTCATATTCAGGTTCTCTGTTGACTTTGACTGGGGGAGGTGGGGGTTGGACCTGATTCGGGATGATGTTCAGAGTTGTGGGTTCCAACCGAGAGATGTGGAAGACAGGATGGATGGTGCGCATGGAGTCTGGGAGTCAGAGGGTGAAGGACAGGGGTCCAGCTTGGGCGATGATGGGATAGGGGCCGAGGTTCTTTTCCAAGAGTTTCTTGGAAGGGTGAGTGGAGTGGAAGTACTTTGCCTTGACAAACACTTGGTCTCTGATCTGGAAGTCCGGTGTGGGCAGTTGTCGGGAATCTGCAGGTCCTTGGTTGCATTGTTGAGCGCAGGCCATTTCCGCGTGTAGGAATTTGTGGAGTTCCTGTAGGTCAACTGCATATTCATGAGTGTGGGATGAGGTCAGATCCCTTTTGGGGTAGACCAAGACATTGGGATGATAGCCTTTGTTAGCAAAGAATGGGGATACTCCTGTGGTAGTGCTAGGGGCATTGTTGTAAGCGAATTCGGTGAGGGGTAGGAGTTCTGATCAATTGTCCTGTTGGTGGTTGTAGTAGATTTGGGGTACTGCTCGAGGGTCTGGTTTGCCCGTTCCGTTTGCCCGTTGCCTTTGGGATGGTATCCTGAAGTGAAGTGAAGGTGAATGTTGAGGGCTTTCCCAAGGGAATGGAAGAAATGGGAGACAAACTTGGAACCCTGGTCGGGGGTGATGTGGGGGGGAACTCCATGCTTGGAAAACACGTGAAGGAGGAATAATTTCGCAAGGCTCAGAGAGTCAATAGTGTCATGAGTGGGAATGAATATGCATTGTTTGGAAAGGTGGTCGATGACTACTAGGATTGCGGTGTATCCACTGGAAAAGGGAAGTTGCTTGATGAAGTCCATGGAAATGGAGTTCCAGGGCTTTACAGGGATTGGGAGCTGCTTGAGCATCCCATAGGGGCGGTGTCTAGAAGTTTTAGCTTGGGTGCAGGAAGTGCAGGAACTGACATAGTTTTTGATGAAGGTGTGGAGTCCTGGCCAAGTATATTCCCGACGGATGAGCTCTAATGTCCTGTTTTGCCTGAAATGTCCAGACAGGGGGTGGTCATGCTTATTGGAGGATGCGAAGATGGAGGTCCTTGGCTTCTGGGACAAAGATGTGATTGTTGAGTGTCAGGAAACCTTCGGGGTTGACAGCCCACCGGGAGTCCAACGAGTCCGAAAGATGGGGGGAAGCTATGGGGTCAGAGGACAGGGAATCTAGGATGTCCTTGTGGATGTCTTCAATGTCAAGCAGGGACAAGGCCCAGAGGACTGGGGCTAGTAGGATAGTGGCTCATAGGGATGAGGCAAGCTGTTCCTGAGTGAACACCAGGTGGAGGTTATGGGGATTGACATGAGCATAGTCCTTATCCCCCTCTTTGGGATAGACGTCCCAGTGTCTAGTGAGGGAGTCGGGCTTAGCTCCTAAGCATCTGGGGCGGAAGCAGATGACAAGGTTGAACTGGGATAGGAATTCCAACCAGCAGGTTTGCTGGCGGGTCAGGACTTTGGAGGTGGAGAAATACTCCAGATTTTTGTGGTCGGTAACAACATCGATAGGGGTGCTGGAACCTTCAAGGTAATGATGCCAATGCCAGAAGGCTTTGTGGATAGCGAGGAGCTCCTTATTGTGGGTGTCATAGTTGAGTTCCAGGGCTGTCAGGGTACAGGAGTAGAACACAATGGGGCAGAATTCCTTGTCCAGGCAATGGATGGAGAGGATTCCTGTGATAGCATAGTCCGAAGCATCAGTCTCAACTGTGATAGGACAGTCCGGAATCCAGTGAGTAAGGATAGGGGCTCAGGTGAAGGCGTCTTTGAGTTGGGTGAAGGTGGAGTGGCAGGGATCGTCGAAGTTCCAGGGGGTGTTTTTCTGAGTCAGTTGGGTAAGCGAGACAATGATATCGGAGTAGTTGAAGATGAAGCAATGATAGAAGTTGGCAAACCCAAGGAAGGACTGAATGTCCTTGACTTTCCAGGGTTCGGGCCAATCTCGGACTGCTTGGACTTTTTCCGGGGACATAGTCAATCCCTGGGGGGAGAGACGGTAGCCCAAGCATTTGACGGAGTCCAAGTGTCACTCACATTTGTCCAGTTTGGTGTAAAGTCCATGTTTCCGGAGATGCCGGAGGACTTCCTGGACATGTTCCTTGTGAGAAGCCATGTCGTTGGAGTAAATGAGGATGTTGTTGAAGTAGACCACAATGCAGACATCTAGGAGGTCTGCAAAGATGCTATTGACAAAGCACTGAAAGGCTGCAGGGGCATTGGTGAGCCCGAATGGCATCACCAGCCACTCATACAAGCCATAGTGTGTCTGGAAGGCAGTTTTCCACTCATCCCCGGGGGCAATTCGGACAAGGTGATATGCATGATGGAGGTCAATTTTGGTGTATACCCTGGTGTGGCTAAGGGAATTGAGGAGGTTGGAGATCAGGGGTAGGGGATAGCGGTCTTTTTTCATGATTTTGTTGAGTCCTCAGAAATCAACACAGAGGCATAGGGATCTGTCCTTCTTGTGGACAAAGAGGACAGGAGCACTGTGAGTGGATTTAGACTGGTGGATGAAGCTGTAGTTGAGGTGTTCATCTATGAATTCCCAGGGGGACTTGAGTTCTGTAGCGGAACTGGGTAAACAGTTCCGAGAGGAGGGGAAGCACCTTCCTCTAAGTCAATCTTGAGATAAAACTCCCTGTGGGGTGCAAGGGTGTCAGCCTTGCACTTACTGAAGACATCAGGGAAATTGTGATAGTCTGGAGGGACAGAGGACAGATCGACTTCTTTGGGAGTTTTGGGAGTGCTGGAGTCATGGGATATGGAACAGAGTTTGGAGTCCTGGGGATGGAGGTGAATGCTGAACTGCTTTGAGCCATCGAGTTTGCATGCATGCACAAAGGCAGCAGCATTGACAAACGAGATGTGAGGAGCTTTGTGAGGCGGCTTGTCGGGAGTGTCAGAGTGAGATAGGGGAACGGAGTCCGGAATCTCTGGAGGTGATGTCAGGGTCGTTGGCAAGTCTTGAGCCAGAGTTTGGAAAGTAATACTGCCCAGTACCCAGTCAATCAATGGATTGTAGCGGGTGAGCCAGTTGTGTCCTAGAACAAGGGAACAAGAGGAATCCAATGGAGTAACATAAAATATATCGGAGGTGACAAAGCTGGAAGGGAAATGAACGGAAAGGTCAACAGCATGGGTAATTGTAGAATTGGAAGTACTGTCAAAAAGGTTTAATGGAATAGGAGGAATGGAATATGTCGGAAAATGATGCTTGTTAATAAAAGTAGTATCAATGAAACAATCAGTAGAACCATAATTTAACAAAGCAGGAAAAGCAGAAATTTCGGAAAAGTCAGGGAAAGAAATAAGTGGCATAAGGGCCTTGGGATTGTAAAGAGTGGACATGTTGAGACGGGTCTCCATAGGTGCATGGTGGGATTCAACGCAGCCTCCTTCCCGTGCAGAGTCCAGAAGGCTGTGCCCTAATTTTTTGCCTCAGGGGTAGAGGCCTCTGGTTTGGCTTCCAGAGCAGGGGAGGTTTCACCTGTGCAGGAAGTAGACTTCTGGCAATCCTTGGCCATATGTCTGGTGGCTCCACAGAACATACACAGCTTGAGGTTGAAGCATTTTCATTCCTCAGAGGTGAGGCATCCATCCTTTGCGAGTTTACTGGAGAGGTCCAATGCAGGTTTTGGGGTAGGGGCAGAGGATTTCCTTGACGAGGACGCGGAGGGGTTGGACAAAGTTGCAGGTTTTGGAGATGAGGTGGCGGGAGTACTTTTGGATGTGGAGGACTGGTTTCCAGAGGGTCTGATTTGGCGAGCGGCTTCAGACTTGTGTTCCCAATACCTCCCATCAATAGTCTGGGAGAGAGTCCAGAGTTCTCCTAGGGAGTGTGGTTTTCTGATGCAGGAAAGCTTGTTTTTGATATGATCCGGAAGTCCATTGTAGAAGTGATGTCAGAGGGCTCCCTCACCATAATCCTGGACCTGGGAGGCTAGGCAATTGAATTCTACCACATACTTGTTGATATGCTGGGAGTCTTTCATGGATAGGTGGTTGAGTTGGTGTTCTGCATCACCGACAGGGTCATGGGGGCTGAAGTTGGTTTGGAGCTCGGCAAAATTGGGGCCTCAATGCAAGGTCATCAGGGAGTGCAGGGCATCTTCTCAGGCTGCCTCCAACTGAGCTGTGTCGATGTTTTGCATACTGCATGTTTGAGCACGAGTCTGGATAGTTCTAGACATGTGGTAAAGAGGTGATGTCAGTGAACTCGTAGAGGTTTGAGTTTGAATATACTGTCAAGTCCAGGTTCAATCCCGGAATTCCCAGATAGTTCAGAGCATGTGGAACGGCGGAGTCAGTCAGGAATCTCTGAGGGGGGTCGGAGGGGCAAGGAACTTTGGCTTCAGTTTATGTGCTGTACCCCTGTACAAGTTCTGTTCCTTAATTTCAAGGCAGAGTGTCAGAAGACAATCCTAAGGTCAACTTAAGGACTGAAGGGGGTTTCAGAGTGAAGTGGAGACTTCGCAGGATAGAATGGGATTTAGTTGATATTTGAACTAAGAAAATATCAGAGAGTACAAGCAGGTTTATATACTGAAGAGTCTGGAACATGTAAAGCTGTTAAAGTATGTCAGATGAATCGGAGTTTCAGGTTTTCAGAACAAAGTAGGGGATGAATTGAAATGGTGTCAGAATGATGGAATAATAACTGAGGACAATGGCACAATAATTGTGAAGCAGGGGGAAAGGGAATTATTGATAGGAACTGCAGATGTCAAGGAATGTCAAAGGAAAGAGACATATGTCAAGAGATAGCTGAGATAGGAATACAAAAGTCCGGGACGGGAATGCAAAAGTCCAGGATGGTGTCACATCCCGAAACTTCCCTAACCAATCCAGCTCAATTCCGGACCCCTATGATCAAATCCCGAATCCCGAGTCTCGGACTTTACCTTAGATTTCTCTTTCATTGGACATTCCAAACCCCGTACTTCCCGTCCCAGACTTTCGCATTCCCGGACTTTCGTATTCCTATCTCAGCTATCTCTTGACATATGTCTCTTTCCTTTGACACTTCTTGACATCTACAGTTCCTATTAATAATTCCCTTCCCCCTTGCTTTGCAATTATTGCGCCATTGCCCTCAGTCATTGTTCCACCATTCTGACACCATTCTGATTCATTCCTTACTTTCTTCCGGAAACCCGAAACTCCGATTTGTCTGACATACTTTAAACATCTTTATATCTTCTGGACTCTTCAGTATATAAACCCACTTGTACTCTCCGATATTTCCTTAGTTTGAATAGCAACTAAATCCCGTTCTCTCCTGATCTGCTTCACTCTGAACCCCCTCAGTCCTTAAGTTGACCTTAGGATTGACCTCCGACCCTCTCCTCCAAAATCAAGGAACAGAACTCGTACAGGGGCGCAGCACATAAGCTGAAGCCAAAGTTCCTTACACCTCCAACCCCCCTTAGGGATTCCCGACCAACTCCACCACTCCGCGCACTCCGGACTATCCGGGAATTCCGGGATTGAACCCAGACTTGACAGATGGGAAATACAGGATTCGGAATATCCGATGAAGGAGAAATCTTCCCAGGTAAAGTCCGAGGCTCGGGATTTGGGAATTGATCATAGGGGGCTGGAATTGGGCCAGATGGGTTAGGAAAGTTTCAGGATGTGACAGTCTTGTTCTTCTTCCACTTGTCATTTGCTGCCTTCAACTCCTCTCATTCAACCTGTCTTATTTCTTTCTGCACCTCCTTCTCCTTCTGCCACTTTGTAAACTCAACAACTTTCTCATAGAGCTCGTCACCAGACAACAACCTTGGCAAGCCATCTTCAAAGAGTTTACCAGGTGTGCCAGGATTTTTCTTCTTCTACTCCTGAAATGTGAGCTGAAAATGTAGTTTATTGCAGTCGGCCTCATTCAGAATGGCCTATGCCTGAAGCATGATGATATGCTGTTTGTAGGCCTCACAGTGCTCCTCTGCTTCTCGCAGTGCTCCAAGTAGGAGGACCTCTGTTTTTGTATTTGGCTCAATAGCTAACAGGTTTGGGGATGTCTCGAGGGCTTGGATTGGTTGTATGACTGCAGCAGGCATCTTCAGTGATGACGAGAGGGGTTTGTCAGTGAGCAGGTCTGTGATTTCAGTGGCTGACAGTTTTATGATGGCCTCACTAATGTGCACCTGTAGAGAGTCTCTTGTGGCAATGTTGGCGATGTCACGTGTGGGAGTCAATGGTGGTGTAGAACCTGATGTGTTGGGATTCTCATCTATGGGGGTGAGGTGGGTGTCTTCTTTGTAGAAAGATCACGAAGAAGTCTTGCAATTAATTTGACAGGTGTTGGCAGTACTGTTGGGAGACTTCCCTCACAGGAGGTCTCCTTACTAGGCGCCATCATGTCCTGTGTGATTGCATTGGGATTGAATAACCAGATGCCTGTCTTGCAAAACACTGCAAGAATAACCTCTGGCATCAGAGCCTTGATGTGCACAGGGCCATAAACAATAAGAAATTTTCTTGCTAATAGATTGACCAGTTGTCCTCTCATATTTATCACGTCCATCACTCCAGTGCTGTTTAAGCACTGAAAAGACAATGACATCAAGGCCCTGGTATACGTGTGTTGTGTGTGAGGGATAGCAGAGCACAAGAATCTGGTATTTGCTGTCTGCTTTTGCAGCAGTCTCTTTTTCAAAATGCTTGATCCATTCAACACCAATCTCACTATCTGTCCACCCCTTTTTAGAATAGCCCAGTCTGAGCAACAGTAAGTCCACTATTAACTCCAAGTCAGTATACATGCTTACTGTTAAGTCCGGGTTCGTTCCTGGAATTCCCGGATTGTCTGGAGTGCGGAGAAAGCGGGGTTGGCAGGAATTCCTGAGGGGGGTCGGAGTGGTAAGGATCTTTGGCTTCAGCTTATGTGCTGCACCCCTGTATGAGTTCTGTTCCTTGATTTCGGAGCGGAGGGTCAGAGGTAGAGATCAATCCTAAGATCAACTTAAGGACCGAGGAAGTTCAGAGGGGATCAGGAAGGAACGGGATTTAGTTGATATTCAACTAAGGAAATATCAGAGAGTACATGCAGGTTTATATACTAAAGAGTCCGGAAGATATAAAGATGTTAAAGTACTATCGGACAAATCGGAGTTTCGGGTTTCTGGAAGAAAGGAAGGAATGAATCAGAATGGCGTCAGAATGGGAGAATAATGACTGAAGGCAATGGCGCAATAATTGCGAAGCAAGGGGGAAGGGAATTATTGATAGGAACTGTAAATGTCAAGAAGTGTCAAAGGAGAGTGACATATGTCAAGAGATAACCGAGATAGGAATACAAAAGTCTGGGACGGGAATACAAAAGTCCGGGACAGGAATGCGGAAAGTCCGGGATGGGAAGTACGGGGTTCGGAATGTCCGATGAAAGAGAAATTGTCTAAGGTAAAGTCCAAGGGTCAGGATTCGGGATTTGGTCATAGGGGCTCGGAATTGGGCCAGATGGGTTAGGGAAGTTTCGGGATGTGACACGGACCCACTATGGCTCGTACAAGTGGCTGGTGATGCCCTTTGGACTCACCAATGCCCCTGTGGCCTTTCAGCGCTTTGTCAATAGCATCTTCACAGACCTCCTCAATGTCTGCGTCGTGGTCTACCTCAACGACATCCTCATTTATTCCAATGACATGGGTTCTCACAAGAAACATGTCCAGGAAGTCCTCCGGCATCTCCGGAAACACGGACTTTATGCCAAACTGGAGAAGTGTGAGTGGAACTCGGACTCTGTGAAATACCTGGGCTACTGTCTCTTCCCCCAGGGATTGACTATGTTCCCAGAGAAAGTCCAGGCAGTCCGAGATTGGCCCAAGCCCCGGAAAGTCAAGGACATTCAGTCCTTCCTCGGTTTTGCCAACTTCTATTGTCGCTTCATCTTCAACTACTCCAACATCGTTGTCCCACTTACCTGACTCACTCAGAAAAATGCCCCCTGGAACTTCGATGATTGATTCCTGTCGCTCCGCCTTCACACAACTCAAACACACCTTCACCTGAGCCCCTATCCTTACTCACTGGATTCTGGACTGTCCTATCACAGTCGAAACCAATGCTTCGGACTATGCTATTGCGGGAATCCTCTTGATCCAGTGTCCAGACGAGGAATTCTGCCCCATCATGTTCTACTCCCACACCCTGACAGCCCCAGAACTCAACTATGACACTCATGATAAGGAGCTCCTCACTATCCACGAAGCTTTCCGACATTGGCGTCATTACCTCGAAGGTTCCGGCACCCCTATCGACGTCGTTACCGACCACAAAAATCTGGAATACTTCTCCACCTCCAAAGTTCTGATCTGCCCTGTCCTCTGACCACGTAGCTTCCCTCCATCTTTCGGACTTGTCGGACTCCTGGTGGGCTGTCAACCCCAACGGTTTCCTGATGCTCAACAATTATCTTTGTCCCAGAAGCTAAGGACCTCCGTCTTTGCATCCTCCAATACAAGCACAACCATCCCCTGTCCAGACATTTCGGGCAAAACAGGACATTAGAGCTCGTCCGCCGGGAATACACTTGGCCAAGACTCCGCACCTTTGTCAAAAACTATGTCAGTTCCTGCACCTCCTGTGCCCAAGCTAAAACCCCTAGACACTGCCCCTATGGAATGCTCAAGCAGCTTCCAATCCCCAAAAAGCCCTGGAACTCCATTTCCATGGACTTCATTGAACAACTTCCCTCTTCCGGAAGATATACTGCAATCCTCGTAGTCATTGACCACCTTTCCAAGCAATTGTCACATCCCGAAACTTCCCTAACAAATCCGGCCCGATTCCGAACCCCTATGACCAAATCCTGAATCCCGGCCCTCATACTTTACCTTAGACAATTTCTCTTTCATCGGACATTCCGAACCCCGTACTTCCCGTCCCGGACTTTCTGCATTCCCGTCCCGGACTTTCGTATCCCGTCCCAGACTTTCGTATCCCTATCTTGGTTATCGCTTGACATATGTCACTCTCCTTTGACACTTCTTGACATTTACAGTTCCTATTGATAATTCCCTTCCCCCTTGCTTCGCAATTATTGCGCCATTGCCTTCAGTCATCATTCTACCATTCTGATGCCATTCCAATTCATTCCTTCCTTTCCTCCGGAAACCCAAAACTCCGATTCACCTGATAGTACTTTAACATCTTTATATCTTCCAGACTCTTCAGTATATAAACCCACGTGTACTCTCTGATATTTCCTTAGTTCAAATATCAACTAAATCCTGTTCCTTCCTGATCCCTTCCCTTCCGATTCTCTCAGTCCTTAAGTTGACCTTAGGATCAGCCTCCAACCCTCCGCTCTTAAATTAAGGAACCGAACTCATACAGGGGCGCAGCACATAAGCTGAAGCCGCAGTTCCTTACCCCTCCAACCCCCTTCAGGAATTCCCGCAAAGCCCCGCCTTCTCTGCACCTCTGGACATTCCGGGAATTCCAGGAAAGAACCCGGACTTGACAAAACCAAGAAGTCCGGTTTTAGTCCGGTTGTTCCAAAAAAAGGCAACAAAACCAGACTTAACCAGACTTTTAATCACTAAATATCCTATTCTATCCTGTGAAGTCTCCACTTCACTCTGAAACCCCCTTCAGTCCTTAAGTTGACCTTAGGATTGTCTTCCAACCCTCTGCCTTGAAATTAAGGAACAGAACTCGTACAGTGGCGCAGCACATAAGCTAAAGCCAAAGTTCCTTGCCTCTCCGACCCCCCTCAGGGATTCCTGACTGACTCTGCCGTTCTGCATGCTCTGGACTATCTGGGAATTCTGGGATTGAACCCAGACTTGACAAAGACCAAATGACTGGTGGAGAATGCATCAAGGCGAGAACATTTCCGTGCTGCTAAGTCTGCATGACAGGCTGAAAAGCAAGAAGCATGGGCAGCAAAGCAGAAATTCACAAAGCCCGAGCCAAAACTTGGTGTCTTGTTGAAGGCTCTACCAAAGCCTACACTGCTTGCCAAAGAGGAAGAGAGTGGAGAGGAGATCATGCTTGATGACAACAATGAAGAATCTGCAAGTTCAGATAACAATCTTGCGTGAATAGCCTAATTTGGTAGTTGTGGCTGGGTGTATGAGTGGCGCGTTTTGGGGCAAAAATCACATCACTGGAAAATCCTTCATTTTCACAACAACAACTTCATATTTATTTTTTACTGAAAATTACTGGAGTAGTTAGCCTAGATGATTGACTAGCTATGTATATATATATTTGTGCTGTACCGGAAAGTGTCATAGATGTTATAAACGAATCTTTAATTGTGTACCAGTGGACAGTGGATGACTCCCTGTGAAAGTTGACTATGCTCTGGTCGGTTCCTGCATGTCCAAATATGATAATTTATGATATCATGAAAAAAGCATAGATCAATATACAGTCACAGAAATTGAGACTGAAATGTGGTACAGGGCATGCTCTGGTGTGCCCCCGTATGTTCTAAGATGATTTTTTCAGTGAAAACATATTTGTGCACACCATGCCAGCCATTTCGACCAGCTGCCAAAAATGCCCACTAATGCATGCATATGTTCTCTTATGCTAATCATATAGCTCATGGAACCTGCTCAGATATGATGAGGTATGCTGGTATGACAATATACAGTATAATAATGGGATGCACGGTATCGCTCCAGCAAATACGCATCGAAACAGGGACAAAACAAGTTTGATCCAGTCAGAATAAACATAGAACTCGAGAGGGAGAGGAGGAGATGCCCGAGGGGCCAAGCTAGGCTTGAAACGAATGACAGCAAGTGGAATCATGTGCATGGAAATGTCATGAGAAAGGCAATGACTCACTGGAGGCTACTAGTGCAAAGTTCCTATGGGAATGAGTGAGAGGAAACAAGAATGCTCCCATATACACACCTGGGTCTCCATTGTCATGTTTTGGCTGACCATTGTTGCACATGTACAGGAGTAGTTAGTTATTAACAAATAGAAATTCTACTCGTACTCACTGTGTGTTGGCTTGCATAGGTCATCTTGTGGCTGCATGAGTTCGTTGTGCATCACTACACTATCGTGGCTGTGCATATCATTGTCGTCTGAGTGGCTGCATGATTGTCATGGCTGCACGAGTCGTGTAGGTGCATCAGTTCATGATGTGCGTGCATCATCTCATGGCTGCATAGGCCTTTGTTTATTGACAAAAAAGACAATACTTGGGGAGCGTAGTACTACGTCATAGCAATGAACTACAACACAAGCAATGCTACTTACCTCTTTTTCTTCCGTTTTCTTCGCCAGCACCTCTGCACTGGCCAACTTACTCTTCTTTACCAGAACCTCTACCCCACCAAGGTTGGTTTCAGGGGGAGGAGTTGCAGAAATCTGATCTGAGATAAGGATATCGATGGGGAGAGGAGAGGAAATGTGGGGACTTAGCAATTTCCCACCTACGTTATTTACAAATCCCGCCAGTAAGTCCTGCCAAGAGTTTGCTCCACATACCTATTAACTGGAGAGTCGTAGTCGTCATTCTGCATGAAGTCAGATACAACTAAGAAAGGTTCACAGTGGTAGGAGAAACCTAGTGGAGGAGAAACAGCCCATAGTGTATGTTAGCATTGGGGTAGCAACAAATTGTGTCTGCTTGTTGCACATGTAGCATAGCTGAGTCTAGTATAAGGAAATGCAGTTTGCACAACCAGCTGAGGCAGGCTTGGCATTAGTTGAAATGCACCTAAGAAAGCCTTTCAACAAAGCAATTTACCAGCAAAACAGATTTGCAATGAGAATTAGACATATTTCATATGTTTATCTATGATTATTATGAACAAAAACACATTTGGTCATACTCGAACCAACCAGAGCATAGTCAACTTTCACAGGGGATGAGTGTAGATGAGAAACTAATAGAGGATGAGTCACTATCATTTGATCCACTGGAATCCGAGTCGAAGCTAATGAGCGACTCGAGCACCACTTGCTCCAGTATCTCAGAGTGTCGGAGAAGGCCGATCTGGAATCGGACAGTTTGGAAGCCAGAAAGGAGCTGTTGGCGGAGAGACTCGCGAGGCATCTGCACGACGTTGACATGGGAGGTCGTCCTCGAAAGATATGTCATTTTTGCTATCTAGTGTGCTGGTGGCAAGTCCAATAGCAATGCCTAGAAAGGAAATGCCGAACCGCTGAGTAATTCCATCGGAGCTTTAATTCAACTTTCCAACTTGTACTCAAATTGAAACAGTTGGTGTCGTCGGTTTAGCTTTGAGACACACTATAGCCACAAGAGGCACTGGCACCAAAGGAGCAAAACAAGTAGAAATACAAATTGTGATGAACAAGGAGATGGAGGAGGATGTTCAAGCCAATGTAGACAAAGGTAGTGAGAGTGGCGAAAGTCAGGGTCCCATCAACCTGCCAAACAAGTATACACAACGCGTCGAATATTTATGGATTTGCGACGCGAAAATTGGAACACGGTTGAAGTTATTGTCACTGAGTCTCCTAGTAGTACCTCTCTCTCTCTTATTCACGAAAAGTGTCTACTTGCAGCCATGGTCGCTCGTGTTCAACGTCCAGCTCCAGCATTCAAAGCCACCGCCGTCGTAGAGGGTATGTTCAAGGACATCACCCTTGCTGACTACCTGGGCCAATGGTACGTCCTCGCTAATTGGAGTGACAGTCGTGGGTCCTCATGTGACTTCTCTCCACAGGGTAATCCTATTCTTCTATCCTATGTAAGTTTTTCCCCTGTACGAACTGGTGCACTCCCCTGAAGGATCTTACAGGGACTTCACTTTCGTTTGCCCAACGGAGATCCTTGCCTTCAATGATGCCCTCCCTCAGTTCAAGGAGTTGGGTGCTTCCGTCCTCGGTGAGCAGCGTAGTCGGCAACATCACTTCAACTCAGCTCACATTGACCAGGGGTCTCCACCGATTCACAATATTCCCACTTTGCTTGGGCTCAGCAACCGAGGAAGCAAGGCGGCATCGGACCCGACTTGAAACTCCCTCTGATTGCAGACAGAAACATGCAGATCTCGCGCGACTACGATGTTCTCCTTGAGGAGGAGGGTATTGCTCTCCGAGGTCTCTTCATAATCGACCCCAAAGGTATCGTTAGGTAGGAAGCTTTGCGACGTGGATTTATGGCGAATTGTGGTTTACCTTGTTACACCAGGCAAATCACTGTCAATGACCTGCCAGTTGGTCGTTCGGTTGACGAAACTATCCGTCTACTGAAAGCATTCCAGTTTGCCGTGAGTATGAGGACTGTGCCGTTAACTACAAACTCAATATACCCTACAGGATAAGCATGGAGAAGTCTGCCCATTAGGTTGGACAGACGGTGCCAAGACAATCAAACCTGACCCCAAGGGGTCCCTGGATTACTTTGCCACTGTTGGCGAGGACATCGAGATGCAAAATGGCAGTTCAAATAAGCGAGCACGTAAGGACTAGACTGTGACGATGCCCTTCATTGCAACCCCGTCATGCGTCGATAGAACTAGGCAGCGTGACATACAGAAATAGCGATCTATGTCGACAGTATATCATCCGATTATACCTCGGTGCATATTACATTAGTTACTAGTCGATACTGCCATTCCCCAACGTTGACATTTTTCCCTGAAAGAACCACTTGGAGGGCGGAAAGAGGGGATTGGGACTCCGAAAAGCAGGTCTATCGTACCTCGATTTTGCGACCTGCCCAATCTTCTCGTAGCCGTACTTCAACCAGCTTGTCCAAATCCTTTGCAAGGTTCACAGCAACGTTGAGCAGCCTCAATAGCTCATCGGGGGCCGTAGGGACACCACCCGCTTTTTGCAGGACACAAATCTCTCGCTGCGCATTCAAAGCAATGCTCAGCACACCAGCGCTCAATCTTTGCTCTAGTAGAGAGGGGTCCACTACCGGACGCGTCGCAGGATCTGGGAAGAATGCAAATGTGATGCAGAACGGCGTGTGATGGATAGCGAGAGGAACAGGAGCTCGCTCGTCTGGCGAGTGCTGCGATGGGATGAATTTACTATCCGGGTCTCAGAACGCCATTTACACTCACTACAGTGACTTCATGTCCAATAACCTCGACTTCAGGCCTACGGAAGTGTTTAAAAGCTATTATCCCTGCCAAACATGCACAATCGAGCATGTTTCCGGCATCAGCAAGAAAATGAACTGTCAGGCGTAGGTGCCAGACCTATCAAGTAGTGTTGGTAACATGAAAATAAGATAAAAACACATGAGAGATCACTAACTCGCTGCCCAGCCAAGATACACAAGGACTCCTTGTCGATGGCGTCACTTCTTCTCAGAATCTTGTCTAGCATTCTGGTGATGGTCACCTCCTCTTCGGACGGGCTATTTACAAGGGGGAGGTGATTAGATTATGGAGCAAAGAGTTGGAACACATTCCTACCGACCGAGTTCGTAGTCGACCGAGGCCATGGGCGATATTTCAGAATGTATTGATATGATACCGTCGAACGGTCGTTCCGGTGGAGGCTTAACCATCTTTGCCTGGACATGCGCAATAACGCTATCGGGATTTTGAAAATTTGCTCTTAAATTATTGCTTTTTGGATACGCACCGTGTCTTACCATACGAACATTCCACCCAGCCTAACTCTGGGCCAAAGGTGATAGTTGGTGTTCTCAATTCCAGTTGATCACGTCCATCCAGGCGAAGAGAGTGTTTCAAAGCATCGTAGGTGAACTCTTTCTCAGGTATCGAGGGTGATGGTGGACGCATGATGCGACTGTGTTCGACTTGTACGTGGCTAGTGATCAAAAAGTGAAAGTCGCCAAGGACGTTGTAAATTATCTTTGCGAATTTACGTGTCACAGCCACCAATGTTCAGAGATCAGTGCAATCTCAGCCAAGGCCACTTCATGCGGAAAATTGAACGTTCCCTACCGTACTCACGACGGTAGATCGCCAAAGTCCCGGCAGTTTTTCTCCAGCCATGGTCCGCCTCATCACTCATAATCTACTCGCATGCCACGTCAAGGGCTGTACATCCAATAACTTCCCCCTGATATTTCAGGACGTCCAGATCGAGTTACAGGAAGCAGAGTTTAATACTGATTTTGTCACGAATATCCTCCCAAGGCTTGAATGGGGGGCGCTAGTCGATGCAGCCAAGCTGGTGAGTCCTGCGTGATCTCTACCGCAGTCGATGTCCTACGGATTTCACGCCCGGTTGGTAGGTTGGAGACACATCTTTACCGCCAGAGCGGCCAGAAATGATGGACGATGATCTGTTGAAAAACATACATCACGTACTTCTGGAGGTGCGTCACCCTTTTTTTCATCAGTGAAATATCATACCATTGCCGATCAGATCCATGTCGTTGAAGGTGCTATGATATGTCCAAATTGTAAACATTCATATCCTATTTCCAACGGAATTCCCAACATGGTGAGCTCCCCCCTACATCCCCTACCGTCTGGACTCTGGTCGACTATAACACTGCTCCGATTATAGCTTCTAGCAGAGCACGAGATCGGCTAGTACTTGCAATAATGTTGTATTTGAATGCTGCACAAAACGATGGTACGACATGTACTCCATCGATACGCCGACGCTTTGCGGCATTCTGTGGGCCTTTCCATTGTATCTCGAGTCAACTTGTTCATCCATTAAAAGAATATATGCGACTCGATGCGAGCATGCTCACCAGTCTGTCTGCTCTCAAGTCGATAAGTGCTCCCACCGTGCCATTCACACACAACTTGATCAAAGCACCGTGTTCTGACGCCCAGGCGGCCTAGCTCACCACTCACCTCCTGACTACCCTGGAAGTAAGGACTCATAGTTATCAACGGCTGCGCTAGTAGCCTTTGCCCAGCTGGGGTGCATCACTCGTGGCATGCGCTCTGACTTGTAGAACTTGGCACATCACTGGTCTCCCTACCGTCTTCGGGTCGCTGCGATGGTCATTGGATACCAGTCGAGGCGGACAGACTGCACCATGTTCGCCTGACATGATGGATGGATAATTACGAGGGGGGTATAATGTTCTGTCATTTCTACATTAACTTGATGCGATATGAAATCCCAAGACATGATAGGCTGGACTATGTACAAACGACGGTAATTCACAAGAAAGTACACGTATCATACACACCCATCACCCTCACGATTGTTATCCTTCATTTAAAACATTGGGGGCCTTCCTTCTGAACCATACTCCACACAATTCGATGTCAGCGTCTGAAATCGAAGCAGAGAAACCAAATTGAATGTCACACAAAGTGGGACATTGTTTCGTCCAAGTCCGAGCGTAAGTTGTTTCGGTACCGCATGCGACAAATTCTTTCTTGACCGTGCTACCAGGCGGAGTGGATGCGTATAATGACGAGGGTGCGGACGACGATCCTATTGAGGTAGGTGATGGAAGGACGGGTGGTAAGAGAACTGACAGGGTGACGGGTGCTTGGGCCTGGATGGAGCGATATGGCGACGTGAGCTTGAGGTTCTGTAAACCTCGAAAACGGGATATGATTGAGGTCACAATCCCATAAAAAGTCTGAACATCGAGGGGCGAAGTCAGCGAGATCATAATATCCTGAGTGACAACGAACCTTGACAGCATCATCGTCCATCCACAGCACTTCTACTTCAAGCGATTTCAATGTTTCTTCCCCGTCTTCTTCTGTAAGTATACCACCAGCTGCCCCAAGAAATTTCTCGACAGTCCTCTTGTCGACCTCATGAGCAAAGATAATGTGCATCTCGCGAACACCTTTTAATACACGAAGTACCGTACTTGGGCGCAAGCCCGTGTAAAGCGTTTCATGTACATCAAGCGTGAGATGCCGTACCCGGCGTTTCATCGCAGAGCACAGTGTAGCGGTTATCTGTGTGGATG
Source organism: Gyrodon lividus (assembly GCA_014904945.1). Classification (NCBI taxonomy): domain Eukaryota; kingdom Fungi; phylum Basidiomycota; class Agaricomycetes; order Boletales; family Gyrodontaceae; genus Gyrodon; species Gyrodon lividus. The sequence goes on from MU127443.1 coordinate 534,503, forward strand.
CGTGTAACTGGTCGAGACGTGGAAGTAAACCGGTGGAAAACTGATCGTTTGCTGACTGCGACGGAGCCAGAGTGGGGTTCCACTCGCCAGTCGACTGGTATGAGGAATGCTCAAGACCGATGATCTCGACAAGGTTGGGAAAGAACAGTGATTCAAGGAAGGATTGGGTAGCAAGCCAGCTCCGTATGTTCGCCAGCTGCGATTGCGTGATTTTTTCGTCAAGGATCGTGAGCTTTGTCAAAGAGAACGTCAGCGATGGTGTGTGTGGGAGCACGGAGGTGAAGGATTGGAGCGTTAGGGTTTTGAGGTGGTGCATGTTCTGGAGAGCGTGGAGGAAATTCCTTGAAGGACAGAGTGTAGCGTTTACATCGGATGAAAGAGATTCCGAGGGCCAGAAGTGACAGGTGAGAGAAACGACCTGTTCAGCAAGTTCTGTGTTGCGTGCTAAGACATCGCATAGCTTCCCCGCTCGTGGCTCCGTAATATATTGAAAATCCAATGAACGATAAAGAGCGTGCCGTGTTGCAAAACAAAATCGGCGAGAAACTAGGGCAGTAACGGGGAGATCACGCCTAGAAAGTAGTAGAAGTATCGTTTGGAGAAGCTCGTCAGGAAGTGCGAGAGGCCCATTTTTCTGTGCGCACTGAATGGTTTGGTCGGGAACTGATATGTCTGGCGAATGGAAAGGGCCACCCAGGAGATTGGGTAAACTGGCGAATTTTGTTTTTGCCCTAGGATCCCCCTCCAACCTGTCGTAACCCTCACTGACCGCGACTGACCGCGTGGACTCCAGAGAGCTCGCCCGCCTTCCCAGACCACTCGGCCGTCGAATTTCTGGGGAAGACGGTACAGAAGACACACTGGAAGTCGCAGAGAGGATAAGAGGATGTGAGCGGATATATCCTATCCCTGCAGAACTACGGCCAGGGGTTGTTTGCGACGGCGAAGATTTTGACTGTGTCCGCCGTTTACGGCCCGCGAAAAGGGTTGAGACACGTCTGAAGACACCATCCGATCCAGCTCTATTGCGAGAGTTATCCCGAAGATTGAAAGGTCCAGAGAATTCTCTTTCTACGGATGGGATCAGAGGTTCGACTGAGCGACGGGAAAGGAACAGTGGCATTGCGGTAGGTCAGATCTTGGCCTGTTGCCAGTCGACCGTGACATAGAAGAGCCTGAGGATTTTGGTAACTTCAGCAAAGTGATGGATCATATTGACTTATTTATACCTCCACCATCGCTAAGATCTCAGTTTTTTTTTTCAGGGCAATGCAAGGGCGATGAGCTGAAAGGAAGGAAGAAGCTCGACGAAACTGGGAATGCTCGTAGCGCTGCCGTAGTAGCGCTTGTATCATATCACGAAATTTGTAGAGTTTAGTACCGGATAACTGACGTTGTCAGGGTCCTTCAAGAACCCGAAGCCTTGAGGCCTCATGATTGACGGTTAACGTGACGTTGATGTTGACGTTGATGTTGACGTTGACGTTGACGTTGATGTTGGCGTTGACAACAGAAGTGGTCCCCGGCCAAAAAGACCAGTTTACACAGATCGATATAGATTGACAAAGTTTGGAGAGTGGTGCCGCACTGGCTGGTTGCACATTCACTATGGCCTGGTGTACTAACCATGAGAGTCCTAGAGTCGCCTCTGGCGGGTGCTAACTTCAAAAGGGTCACCTTAGGGTCCTGCATCAAACTTTGTGGTGAATTACGCTTATCGCAGCCTTAGTTCCGGTTATTTACATTCCTGGCTCGTAGAACATGGTCATTGCCCAGAGCTGCTCTTTATTCGAGGGTTATGTAGAGGTGCTTGCTGGTGAGTACTGCCCTTGCTCCTGGCACCACCACAATCGTCTGCGTGTTGTCTATGATCATGGCAGGCCCAGATACTTCGTCACCAACAACCAGTTCATCTAACAAAAACACTGGAGTGTTGATGACTCTTCCAATCTTGTCAAAGTAGACACTATTCGTGGAATCCGCTCTTTCGCGATCAACTGGGGTCGTTTTGAGGCGTTCTACCTCCAAGTAGACGGAATCTCCTAGAGAATCAAAGGTCTTCCCAATTCCGCGAACCTGAAAGAGACTTGGTGAACAAGATATGTCCATCTACCACCTTACAACCTACCTTGACGTCGTCGACAACGATAGTCTTTGTCTCTAATAAGAACCCGAATTCTGACTTGTAGACTCTCTTGAAGGCCACCTCGAAATCTTCGTTGTCGTCCCCATCCTTCGAGTTCGGTAGAACCATCAACGCAGTGTCGGTCCCCTCGAAACGCATGTTAAGCATTCGCTCGATGATCACCCGATCACCTTCAAAGCCCTGGCGAGCCAACTCTGCGCGAACGTCACTTGTCAGTTTGTCGAGGCGAGAAATGAGCGAGGAACGCGTGGAACTGGAATAGAATATTGAGGACGGCTCTTGGAGCTCGAACGCACTAATAGACGACGGCCGGTTAGGATGTTATAGGATTTGTGTCCTTTACTTACCGATCGGCCAGTGCAAGCCCATAGGCAGACAAAATAGAGCTATATCGGTGTATGAGGATGGTTTTGATTCCAAGAAGGCTCGCAATCTCGCATGCATGCTGGCCTCCTGCACCACCAAAACTAGCCAGCCTGTGCAACAAGTGAGATCTTATTCCTCACAGTCGGATCAGGACATACACATGCTTCCCAGTTGAGTATCCTCGAGCTTCTGTCAATGCGCGGATGGGACGACACATTGTCTCATTGGCAACCTTGATGAAACTGCCACGTATATCAGCATTTTCTCTTCATTTCAAACTATTGAGAAGCACATATACAAACCCGTAAACTATTTCATCCAGTTCAAGTGCTTTCTCCTGATCCTCATTGATTTTATCAGCGAGTTCTTCAAAAGCTGCTTTGGACGCGACGACGTCAAGTGGCTCGTTCTCTGATTTTCCAAAAATCTTCGGGAAGTAGTCAGGGATCAAGCGTCCAAGGAGCAAATTCGCGTCCGTAACAGCCAATGGACCTCCTTTCCTGCACAGAGATCACAGTCCGCCGTGTGACCTGAAGGGCGGTTGATTAGAGCTTACCGATAACATGCAGGACCAGGTTCAGCTCCAGCACTCTCTGGTCCTGCAAGGAACAATCCATTGCGGAAGGTGAGGCATGATCCTCCTCCAGCGGCAACAGTGTTGATGTCGAGCTGTGGCGACTGTATGGTCACCCCCGCCGTCGTAGTTTCGTAGACGACTTCATACCGACCATCGAAACGCGATACATCAGTCGAAGTGCCGCCCACATCAATCCTGGCAAAGGCGATTTCGCATACAGGTGGACTATTGAGAGTAGCAACGAAGCACGCACCCAATGATCGGGTATTTCCTTTCTTCGTCCCAACTGGTTAATGCGTATCCCACTACGCCACCAGCAGGTCCGCTCAAGATACTCTTCAGGCCAGAGAAATTGTTGAGGTCCAGAAGACCGCCATCACTGCCCATGAACTCGACACGGGGACTGTTTGTCAGGCCATCCTTGAGTTTAGCATCGAAGCCTTTGAAAAACCCATCCAAATATTCGCGCAGGATCGGTGTGAGGTAGGCATCCGCAGTTGACGAGACACCTCGCGGCACTATTTTGATCATTGGAAGTAGCTGCGACGATTCGGAGATATGGGTAAATCCAATGTCACGGGCAAGTTTCCCTATCTGCATCTCGTGCTCCGGGAATGTATACGAATGGACAAGAACAATGGCAAGTGAACGATATCCCGCGTCATGAAGGCGTTGAAGATCACGTTTCACAACCGCGAGATCTGTAGAGATCAACTTCAGCATTAATCGAATGTGGTCGGCCTACCTGGTCGTTTCAGAATCCGGACTGCCTCTCCCGATATACCCCTGACAACATCTCCGGGCCCTTCAGCATGGCCCTCACCATCCCAGCCAGGACCTCTATAACCTCTGCGAATGGTTTCGTCTTCATTCCACTGTATGGCGTTCTCTTCCGCCTTCGGATCGGACGTGTACCCAACGAGCGTCACGCGCTCGTCGACCTCAACTACTTCAGAATACAAAGGATATGGTCGTCGTATATTGAGATCAAAGATCCTCGGACGAGACTGATTGCCAATAAGAAGAAGGTCCTTGAAGCCCTTCGTTATTAGTAGCGCATGTTTGTGCCCTTTGCGCTCCAGGAGAGCGTTTGTCGCGACTGTAGTAGAAAGTCGGATGTAATCTGCAACAGCGGCCGGTTAAGCAGCTTGTTGACTGAATGCGTATCAATGAATGACGGACCAATCTTCCCCGTATCCAAAATGGTACCTCGTTTAATCTTCTCCCCAGTCACGATTTCCAACACTCTGCGAATGCCTTCTGTAGGAGCATCGCTGTAATTGCCTGGGTCTTGAGATACTGGTATTTGGTTCGCGGTCAGACCGACGTCCGGGGTGCACAACTTCAGAGCTTACAGAGCTTCACCACCAGCTCCTTTCGTTGGTTTGAATTCTCTGGATCTGGGTATGATCTAGAAAGTGACGGTTAAGCAACATCACTATGGACATATGCGACCACCTTACGCATGAACGTCGCAAAACGTCCCTCCACGGTCTGCGCAAATTCGTATGGATCTATCTGGAACTTCAATCATATTTGGTCTGTGTATCCTGGGGGAAGGGGTACCAATAGAGGGTACCAATAGAGTGCCGATGGTCGACTTCAAGGACAGTGGCTTTCGAGATGATAAGATAACAAGAATATCCTGACCGTCTCACGAACTTAGTAATACCTCAAGGCCTCATGAATATGTTTGAAAGCACTCAGTAACTACATACGAAACGTATGCCGCACCCAACGTGGAAGCTTGTGTGTCACCAGTCGCGGCAATAGAAAGACTAGATAGATAGATGATCGTCGAGAACCATACGTATTGCAATAATTCCAGTGGGAGACGGAAAGGAGAGGACAACATAGCTAAATAAGAACTATCAACGATTGGCAAGGTATCCAGGGTATTAGAAAGTCGTTAGCAAAAAGTTTATAAAAGAACAAATGAATGGCCGTATGGTAGTGGTAACAATCCGGTATGCAGCTCTGAGAAAAAGAATCGAGGTGCCAACGGCGTTTATCAATCGATATATGTAGTGCTTGGATCCGTTATATTCACATACTGAGTAGATGTTTACTCCTCCTCCTCTTCTTCCATCACGTTGTGAAGAGGTGCTCCATGCACGTATCGCCCAGGGCTATTGCGACCAGATTCTCCGAACAACACATTGGGCGGTGTCAAAAAGTCTGTTTCGGGGTCAAAGCTAGCGTCATCTTCGATTTCTGATGTGTTAGATTCGGGAACGGATACGGGAGATGGGATGCTGACAGGGATGGGGGGTAGTGCCGGTTCTTCGGTGCGCATGGATGATGATCGTACAGGCAGTCTAGATTGGATAGATGGTGAGACACCTTGCTTTTCTCGTTCGCGATACATCTCGATCAGAGCGGCAGTCTTGCTTAGCGAAACAGTTTTTGGAGAATCGGTCGGTAATTGCATAAGGTACGGCAATGTCGTGGACTCGGCGCGAGAGTGACCACTTTCCTTCTCTTCCCTATGTTCTTCGGTATTGGCAAATTCTGGAACATCTATCTCACGAACGGGAGAGGCCGTCGACGTGGGAGCGTATTCGCTTTCTTCCGTCTCGAACGATGCTCTCAATGGCTTCGGCGGCGGGATGGGAGCATTTTCAGGCATCCCATATACCAGTTCATCTGGTACGTCATCACCATCAGAGTCGTCTGCGTTAACCTGCGGTCGTACCGGTAGAGGTGTCCCCCCTCCAGGTCGCCGCTCGGGGTGTAGATCAAAGTACCCAAGTCTCTTCGTCTGGGGATAAGACATCACCGAGTCGACGTCAGGATCTGCTTCCTTAATTTCTTTCTCTTTCGAGGTCTCAACGGAGACAGGAATCACCGTTGACTCCCGGGCGTGAATATCTTCATCGTCAGAAAGCGGAGAACGCGCACGAACGTTGGCGAGAACCTGCGCGACTTCTTGACTGGCTAGCTCCGGGTCAGAGCGTCCACCTTTCATCCCCCTAACCCCAGGTGCCCTGCGCTCCGCCTCCTGCGACTCCATCCTACGGTGGTGGGTAGCAACCAATATATCCACCCATGCATCATCTCTCGACATCCTCCGCTCCTGCTTCTCACCAGGTGTGAGCGCCTTAATGCTAGCGGTCTCATTCCATTCATCATCACTGTAGCTCGCTAAGCGCGTCTCAAAATCCACAGTCGAGTACTCAGCTGGTACTAACCCAGAGCGTCGCACGGTGGTTGGACTGGGGACTGGAATTCGAAACCGAGATTTCCTTGTGCCTCCAGGCGTCAGTGGGGTATCCGAAGCTGCACGCTCCAATTTCTTGACCAGATTAGGACTGGGGTCTGTGCGAAGAGAACCTGAGCCTGCAGTGGCTGGACGCGGGGTCCAAGAGCGGTCACGATCGACAGGTGATACAGGCGAGAGCGTAACGTTGGGTGTTGTTGGCACGGTTGGCTTAGACAATGTGAGTATTTTGCTGCCATTGGACCTCAACAACCCTTCAAATTCCACTTCGCGGTAAGTGGGACTCTTGGGAACGTGTCCGACAACGTAAGGTCGTCCGTTTAACGTCGCAGCAGGTTTCCACGGCTTTGACTTGCTGGATGGCGAGAAAAGAAAGGGCAGCCGACGCTTGGACCCAGACTCTTTTGCAAGTTGCTGCCTGTATTCCAGTGGCACAAATTCCTCGAAAAGGAAGACAGTCGTAGCACTGCGAGGGTCGCTTCCTGGGGTTGCGGTGGTCTTGATGATAGGAAGCGATTTGAACTCGATCTGCACCACAGGTCAGTTAGTGACTCCGCCGAAACTACGACACAAACTCACCAGAGTCCAGTTGCACTCTCTGTCAGTCTCCTCACCACGCTCAATATCCATCCACCCACCTCCATACACCAAGTCACAGAAGACATCCATAAACGCCTCCTCGATCAACTCCTCCGAGCTCATAACGGGTTCCGTGTCCCAGCCAAAAGGAGGAAGTGAACGCTGAGTTTTCTTCAACTTTTTGGTGATGTCGGCGTTGTGCGTAGGCCACGACGAAATGGTGTGGGCAACTGGTGTGCTGAATTGAAGTGTGGCACTGAGAGGAGCATCTGTGCGAGAGAATCCATCCGACGAGAAGTCGTTCCAGTTCATAGTCGTTCGCTTCACTGCACGGGACTGGTGGAAGAATAAGCACATGTCATCCAAATCATCGTCTCCAGCAACCCACCGTCCTTGCGCTCTCAGTTAAATCGAATCGGAGTTTCCTCTCATTGGCTTCGAGCGTCCCAAATCCCATCGCCTCGAACTCGCCCCACTTGAGCTCGGTCAGCGTCCTGAAGCGGTCTTCGCCCTCCCTAATACCCAGACCTAGTGCAAAAGTATCCTTTTCGTCCCACAGGGTCGATGTCGCTGACGAAGTACTAGATGTTGTAGATGACACCCCGGCCGCTGGGCTCGTGTACGGGTGAAAATTCGGCGGCATATCCATCCTCTTTTTATATGCTTCTGAGTAGCGTGGCTGAAGCTTCAACGCAGAAGGAGCAATACGCTCCCATTCCCTGGAACCGGCTAATCCATAGCTGCCCTCCTGACTGGGCCGAGGATGAGACGCCCAACCCGCGGCCGTCTTCACGAGGTCAGGTGAATACATCCTGACATTGCGACGCACGCTGACCACGCGCATTGTCCTAGCTCCGCGACGCGCCTGGGGCCTCTCCTGCTTTTCCTTCATGTGCAGGAACGGTAACATGGAAGGGTATCCCCTGATCCAGTCCTTGAGGCGCGTGGGAACTCCAAGGGTAGTTGCGCTTCCAAAAGCGATGTTCGTATTGATGTCGGAAGGCAAACCTGAGACTTTCGGCGCGTCTTGCCACCGGATGAACGCCAGCATGATATGCTCCATGGCGTTGACTGCGCGGAGATAATGAATGTAGGTGTGATGAAACGAAAGACTGGCTGGACCCAGGCCGAAGAGCAAAGGGCCAAAGAGAGGCGACAACGTCGGGGGGGTATGACCAGAAGATGCACTGTGTGCAGTGAAACGTATGAGCAGACTCAAAAGAGTCAAGAGGATCGTCCTCAAAACGGGAGGTAACGGTGGCAGAAAAGTCGCAAAATGTGTTGCAGGGTAATTAAGAGCTGAGGAAACATCAACGCAAATATTGATCAGTCGTCGATGCCTCGTGTTTGTGACTATATGAAAATGTAATGTAATGATGCATACCTGCTTCTGACTCGCGGAACTCGGTATAGTGATCCCAAGAGACGAGCCCCCGGACTGCTTGCCCTCCTACTACTCTTACGACCCGCGCAAGACCCCAACGAATACACATGCCCAATTCATGTGGACCTGCGAATTGAGCTTCTTCGCGCCAGCGGTGCTCTACCTCTTCGGAAGCTGGATTGGCGCATGTGTCCAGGAAGGCACGAATGAGGCGTTTAATAGCAGCTGAGGAAATGTCGAGAGCGAGTGTAGAGAAAATGAAGGGAGTTGTCAGGCAGCGGGTGCCCAGTTCGACAGCGACCACGTCGACGAGGCGTGCCACCTCGTCCAGACCAAGGATGACATGGCGTTCGTAAGAAAGGTAACCATAGTCGTGTTCCAAGGTTTTCTCTTCTCCAGATTCATCGCGAGGTCGGTCGAGGTTCAACAGGAGAAAGCTGCCATCAGGTATCCGGGCAACGAGGTCACCAATATCACCGCCGTCTGGTTTTGGTGAACTGATGGTCCTCGCCCTGGTTTTCCCATCTTGAGCTCTCTTTTTGTCTTTCTCCCCGCCCTTTTTAGGGGTGAAACTGAGAGGAACAGTAGGACCAGAGCCTGTGTTGTTCACACGGCCGAACTCATCGTAGCCTGGAGCAACGGTGCTGCCACCTGCCGAAGCGTTGCCAGAAAATGATTTTTTGCCTGGAGTGGAGGTTGTCCTTGAACGAGAAAATAAACTGGGCATGGAGAGAAAGGAGGACGGAGAGGCTTTCGCAGGTCCGCTCTGCGATGACCTTTGAAGCGGTGAAAGATACGGAAAACGGCGATGAAGGAACTTGGGCGCCAGTTTCTCAGGATCAGCTTCGGGTGGGGTCGTTTCGCCCACACTCCGCTCATGGAAGCTTTGCATCCGCAAGACAAAGTAAATCCTCGAAAATAAAACAACAGATATACCACAAAGAAAAAACAAAGGAAAAACCAGAGTTGCTTGTCTTTCTCTTTTATACCCTGTTTTACGCCTCGCACGTATAGTTGTTTCGCAGACTAAGTAATGCTGTGGTTCTAAACCTGGTCGTCGTGATCGGGTCCGCCTGCCAGGGCCCATTCACCTTATCTCAGACCAGTCTGCGAAGCACATACTCTTCCCGCCGCCTTGGGGATGCGAGGAGCCTCGATCTGGGGCCCTCTCATTGCAGACGTTCAAGCTGTCGAAAGTAATGGCATTTCGGGTATACGTCATTAAAGCCGCACAAAGAACCTTTCATTGTTACACAAGTCCTATGTTAATCATTACGTCCATGCATATCTCGACGTTAACAACATTCTACCCTTGTGTTTGGCACATGAGACAGTACTTTACTTGAGAGATCTCCATCTGAGTCCATCACACGGCGTACGCTGGTGATTGTCTTTGAGGAGGGGCATACCGTGCATAAGGCTGTTTCGAGGGGTCACCAGATATCGTAACTGGGGCTGGGATAGTCACATTGGGAGCTGGCCCATTCTGGTTCGTCTGACCGTGTCCTGAGAATGGATATGCTTGTGCCGTGTACAAAGGTGGATGCTGCGGCGGGAGATAGGCGGACACTTGCAGCGAATCACTGTGACCGTAGCTGATTGGCCTGGGAGACTGTCTGGCCACGTTCCGGGGCCGAAATGAATATAGGAGGAAGCTCGAGAACATCAATAATGCCGCTATAAGTCGACGTTCAACTCCTGCCTTGTTAATACCCTGAAACAAGTACGACACACCTATTCCACCTAGTGCGGCTATTACTAGTCCCGCATGGTTATTAGACCAGTTGCAGACGTCGGTGTTATCACTGAGACACATTTCATGCCTGGTGAGCGCCCCGTCTGGGTTTCGACAAGGATTCACTCACATCGTGAAGTGACAATCAAGATTGGCCCGAGCGACAGGGAATGAAGAGAGCAGCATCAACGCTGAAACAGGGACTAAGAAGAAGACTAGCGAGGTTCAATTACGAACATCCAAACAAGTCAGAAAACCTACTCATGGTTGTGCCGTTAGTCGTCGACAGTGAATAATGTGCAAGAAGCAATGTCAAGTTCGGTCCAGCGACTGGGAAAGCGACAACGAAGAAAGAAAAGGATAGCGGATAGCGGAGGCGAAAGGGGTACCGTCCAGCAGTACTAAGGGGAAAGATCCAGTGGCTGGCGGCTCTTGAGTGATGAGGAAATTTGGGCATGTTTGTCGGGACCTGTGGTGTCGTTACTTAGTGAGTGCTGGAGGGGGAGGCAGTGCATCCGACTGTTTCGCTGACAACACCACATCACACCGCTTGGAAACAAAATGTTCACTAGCTGATAGATCAAAGAAGTACTGCAGTGTCGTGCATTAGGATGAATCCGCAGAAGGAAGAGCGCACTAGTACTTAGACCCGTCCGTTGGACCAGTGATATATACCGGCTCACCGATTGAAGGAATCGATAATCCATCAGCAATTCACTTACAAGGGAAATGTGAAGCACTGCTTGATGTAACGGGTCACTCACGTCAGTAGCAAGTATTATTGTTGCGTTTGCACAAGGGGATATTCAGAGGCCAACCCCGGGTTGAAGCCAGGACGGAAAGTCTTCGTGCGAGCCTAAGCGGCGTTGCCACGAATCATGCACAGATTCGGAGTACTGGCTTTGAGTGCCTTTCCAATGGCATATACTGTGTCGAAAAAAAAAATCAAATATATAATACATGTCGAACGATGGCTGACACAACAGTCATACAAGACTGGAAGACCTCTGTTTTGTTTCATCAACCTTTGTATCCAGCGGACGCAAGGCTATCTCATTGCCTTCGTCAAGGACCCCTACATGAACATAGGCATCAACAATCAGAACCAAAGCACAAGCGAGCGAAACTGAAAGTCACCACCTACCAGGTTTACCCGTCCTCGAGAGAGAGCTCAGTTGGTCACGTCGATAGCTCTCCGTGATATCCGTGGTTCCCACCGTCAACGCTGGCGGGTTGGTCGCTATTCTCCACGTTCCTAAGGCGAATCCGCCTCCACTTTTGGTTTCTCTCCGATGAACATCCCCTTTGTCCTTCGTTTTGTCCCAGGCCTGTGCCTCTCGTCGTGCCTCCTTTCCTGCCCATACACTGGCGAAAACAACACCAAAGACAGCTATCATCGTGTTCACGAGTACGATCTCGTTCACAACGATCACGTCAACACTACGATAAACAACAATTAGCTGCGCGATAGAGAAGAGGGATGGGATGATGAAGTTTGAGAGCGCGATCCGGGAGAGGCTGCGCATGCGATGGGCGAACGTCACTGCCAAGAGGATAGCATTGTCAGTGAAGGCTAACACAAAGTAGATAGACAAACCACCTTTATTAGGGTTGATGTCGCTCGTGACTCCTTGTCTGTTCAAGCCCCGCTTTCGAATAGTCCAGAGGAACGCAATAGACGCGTACCTAAAATAGGATAGGCATTCAGAGCTCTGACCCCGCTAACCAAACGTTTGGAGATGTGGCTAACGCGTTATCCACTACCTGGGCGGACCACTCAATTTTCAAGTATGGCGTCGTTGCCCAGGCGATTGCAATGTTTTCAGATCCTTGTGGACCACGCGCAGCATCGGCGAGCACTTTGATAAACATGACCATGTTGACTATGCGAGCGACCTTGAGCAGGATAGGGAGGGATGTAAGGAGTACGAAACGCATGGGGCCGACGTGATTGAGAGGATGCACAGCGATCAGGCGAACGAGCAAAATGAGGTCAACTAGAATGGATTGAAATGTGCCGAGAACTCCAACCGCGATATTGACCTGGGAAGAATTTGTGAGACTAAGAGTAGAGGGGGCATCTATTAAACATACCGATGAGGGCCACGGATCTTGAGGAGACAAAATAGAGTGAATCTGTGGGTGTTGATCAGTCCCTGCGCGTGCAGCAACCATGTCCAGATGCTAGATTCTGAACTCACGGCTAGCAAGTCGATCATCACCCCTGCAGCAAAAGCGAGAACGATGACAGTGACATTGAGAATGAAGATAGGCCGACGGCGAGTGTGTGAATTGGAGAAGTAGAACAGGGCGATAAAAAGAGGGATGAGGAGAGTCAAGAATGTGTGTCCGATCATTATGGAGTTGAGCGAGGGTTGGATGATGGCAATGGCGTTCAGCCCCGAGGGGATCACCGGAGCCACGGGCTCAGGATCGGTGGTATTGGCGGACATCACGAGGAACAGCGTCGATTCCCTTGAAGGTCACTTGCTTAGTCTCCGCTTCTTGAGATGCGAAAGATACCTGATACTGGGGACCTGCTTCCAGCAGTGCGACAGATGGGCTAACGCATGAGTAGTTTAAGTCAAAGGAACTCACTCGCGTTCAGAATTACCTTGATCTGAATCCACGCGGCGTTGTCGGTTCTGAATATTCTCGGTGAACCTTGCTTTTTATAACACTGATATGCCTTCGGGTTACTCCACCGTTCAAGTGGTGTAATGGGCCCGGCACAACTTGGCAGCCGTGTAGTGTGAGTACGGTGCCTAACCTGTGCAAGGATACAGCCCCAATAAACTGCTGAAGGTGTGAAGGAGGAGAGCAGGGTGGCACTAATCTTCTAGCATCGAGGCCACCTCAAGGCGACCTTATGAAGGCCAATAGCCTAACGACAGTTTACGTGACGCGCGCCGGAGAATTGTATTGACATCAAACCTCACCGCAACAATCCTCTCCATGAAGATAAACATTACGCAGCTTCAGGCTGATGGAAATCAGAATGGAAAAATGAAAAGATAGAAGCAAGAGGGCGGATGCACTACAGTGTGTCAGTAGCAGATAGTTTTGTGGAGGAAATGAGATTCATCACCGCCGACGTGATTTGGATTGTCATAGGCACCATTGGGGAAGGCACCTGCACTAGTACTTATGTGAATGCCGGGAGGCAGCTCGTGTCCAATTCTCATTTGGCCCTCTGGCAGAGTTAGAGTCGAGTATTGAAGCTAAGCGTGTGTCGGAGTGCGGCGGGTCAGAAAAAGGGGTGACCTTGGCTCACTAATGTGCTGGCCTCGGCAGTTGCCGAGGCGCTTGGCAACTCTTCGACATACTTATTCACCTGCACAACTTCTGTATCTATGGCCTCTTCACTTTGACTTGGAACCTAGATCTGTACTAGACGTGTTCGCGGCTATGTACTTGCGCTGCTAAATATGAAGTGAGAACACAGGTCCACACCGTACCCGCCTAATTCAAATTGTGTCCAGTTGTGTACGCTCTCTAGCCTCTGGTTTTCACTTCAAACAGTTTGGAAAATGGGGACTTGAATACCTAGCTATCATAGGCTAGTGCAAAAAACCAGGTGGCTACGGTTAATGTTCAATGCAAGGGGATTCACGGAGATGGATGCAACCCAGGTGCGCATCAGACTCCCGAAATTTCGGGACTGAAGAATCCGGACAGCCGACTCGCATCCAGCGCATGTGAGGAGCCACTAGCCAAGCGCTAGCCAAAGGGATGAAGCGTGTGACGCACTGTATCACATCACATGTCGATGTCACTCATCGTGATATCTCTAGTAATCACTCCTGCCGTTCTCTTTCTTCTGCCTTAGCACTTAGCTTCAGATCCGACCTTTCTATCGACACGACATCGAAATTACGTGATGAGCGCTCGACATGCCTTTATCCCACAACGCCCTCAGTCTTGTGTGAACGCGACCCAATCTCCAGAACCGCATCTAAACATCACCGCACCGATCCCTTTGGGTACAAGCGCAGGTATCGGTCCAGGCAGGAACTTCGATCACCCACGTGCGTCTCTAGATGCGGACCCAAGAGACACTCCTCGAAACGGAGGGGGAAAACCTCGTTCGTTAGCCGCACTCTTAGGGAGGAAGAAAGGCACAATGTCACCCGTTGCACAGCCAGGTGGACCAGGACAAGCCGGAGGTCAAGGTCAATCGCATAAACGTAGCTTTAATACCATTCGCAGGCCCGATATGACCCCTCTGTCGATTATACCGTACCCCGTGCCCCAACCAAACGCGCATACCAGCGGGAATCAGCAGGTGCAAACACCGCGAAAGACGATCGGTCAAGGGGCGTATGTGTTTCCTCGGCCTTCTACTCCCGTCTCTGCCCCTGGTGTGCTCAAGAAGGGCCTTGAAGGTTACGATGACAGCCGAGATAACGAGGGGAACGCGGATGGGATCGTATTTATGGGACCCGGAGCAGAGGCGGAGTCGCACGTGGACACTGGAGGAAGTGTAACTGGCTATATGCGCGTATTTTCGAGGTCTGGAAGTGGAGGGACTGGTACGAATACAGGCGTTATGGGACAACAAGGTCTGGGGCTCAAGATCGTTGCTCCTACTCCCGGATATGCGCATGCAGGTCTCGGCATGCACATGGACGTCCAAGGCGACGACGAGGGTGCAGTCGACAAATTATATGCGCATCAATCGAGGTCCTTGGAGGATATCCCAGAGGAGGTGAGTCAGGGGGAGGTGGAAAGAATCACCGAACCACAAAGGTCCCTGAGGAGAGTGAAGCGTGGCATGGGCCGGGAGGAGGAGATGGAAGTGGAAGCGGGGCCGATTGGCTGCGGTCATCAGTCGCAGGGACCAGCCAAGAGGATGAGGCACATGCAGGACGAAAACGAGGTATGTCACCTATTTCATCATGCAGACTCGCCTAGCGTATCTCCTATCTATACATACTTTTGTTGATCCCAGGAATACACTCGCTTGTCAAGCCCTCAGATTCCACCAACGCCTGCGTTCCCCACTGCATCTCTTCGCGATCTCACGGATCCCTCTTTAACCCTGGATTCGTTGTTCGAGAACATAGCGGAGTTTGTGAATGTAGAGGAATTCGAGGCAGAGTGTAAGCGGTGGACAACATGCACAAGAGAGGAGTGGCTAAAAGGCGCTGATGGTGAATTGACTACTTTCCTTGGGTACGATGCTGATTAGGCGTGCAGAGTTGATCGAAGAGTTTACGGAAATACTGAACATGGTGCGCTGTGCTGTTGTCTCGACCTGATACCTAATTGCATATACCCATGTATCATACTCGGCGCATGCACAGGTCAAAGATCATCTAACGTATGTCCCCTTCATCTGAGATACATGGCACATTCTTGTTCATCTGTCTTGTAGCGAAAAAGTGATGTCCTTCGCCAACCTCATGAATGCTGTCGGAGAAAGACGAGGAGAGCTCAATCGCGACAGCGAGACGTTGCACGAAGGAATGGGCATTGTGACAGAAAATATCTCGAAATTGGCGAGGAAGTGGTAAAGTAACCCTTGTCTGTCCCTTTGACCACGTTTTCTCATCGCGTTGCAACGCAGAACCAAGCATAGTGTTCCGCCTAAGCTCACGGGGGGGGGGAAGATTTGTATGTTTGCTGTGTACATAACAATTGGAATCATGGTCTTTATCAGCGCATGTGTCCCATGTTTTGCGCTCCATCCTGTAATATTGTTTCTGCATGTCTTCCGTTGTATACGTTGTATTACCTTTCGCCACTTGCTGTCGTGTCTTCTTCTTGTGCCCTGTGTTCCGGAATAGAGCCAAGACCTTTGAATGAATTTTGCGCGGAAACTTGTAGCTAGCGTCTAACATGGAAAATCAATGCACGTGACAAATGAACCGCGAGTTCTAAATGCAGTACGTGCTTCTTTTGTTCCCACACGCGCCGTTTCTCCTCCTCGTCTCTTGCTGTGTCCTTTTCTTTGCTAATTGCTACACATTCACGACATTTCCTAACGAATCTACGATCTCAATACTAAAGACTTGACTTGTAAGTATGTCACTTTTTGTCTGTGAGTTCCCCACTCATCCAGCTACACTTCACCTGTGACTGTTCCCCGTTCCCCCGTTCACCAGAGTCTCCACACTCTCTCATCCGTCTCACGAACTGCGAAAGGCCCGAAACCATCAATTCAGCCAATCGTAGCGTTACCATCAGCCAACTAGCGCACATCATCTATCGTGCATCTTGTGCTTTTGTCTCTTTGCACAACTATTCCACAACTTGCCATTCGACATACTGGCCTAGAGATGGCAGGAACACAACAACTGCCGCCTTGGATGACGCTATTGACAACGGTCATTACCAACTCGCAAGGCCAGCCTGTAGCGACGAGCACAACGACGTTGCAGTTGCCACTGACTTACTACGGGCCCAGTGTAAGTCCTTACTTCTCGTCGTGTTTTTTTCTTCACATTGTACACGTGCGTTCGCTTGAGAGAGGGTTGAATTCGAAGGAGCGAAGTGGAGCGTGAAGCTTCAAAGGAAGCTGTTCCGGTTCTTATCGCGAGCAGCCCTGTAGTCTGAGGGTCTCGGATCACTGGAATCGATAAAGGAACGACGTCAAGAGCGCGATAACTGACGAACCGCTCTGTTCTTCATAGATACCCCTCGGAACAGATGGGGCTTGGACCTGGGGCGGTCTCACTTCCCCCGCGTCGACCACGTCAATGTCATCAACAACAACACCTACTTCCTTCACGACGACACACATGTCATTCACTTCCACGTCCACAACTACGACTACACCCATAACCACTGTGTCTACAACACCTTATCCTTACTCTTCCACATCAACCCTCTCAAAGGGCGCTCTCATTGGTATCATATTCGGTGCCATTGTGTTCTTCATACTCATTCTCCTCTTGTTCATCTGTCTTGTTCGGTACCGTGCACGACGACGGAATAGTGGGTATCGTCAGACGCCAATTTGGACGCACTGGGAAGTTGTTGGTCCCTCAGGCCCAGTACCTGACGAAGAAAGACCAGCGGGTGTCGGTTCCCCCCGAGATAGTGGGGAAGAAGCTGAGTCGTTCCTCCGACAAAGTAGGAGTGTCATAGACGGAATGCGGCGTCCTAGCTCGAGCGTTCGTCCCGTCGCTTCTCTTCCCCCCGGCGCTGCAGCTCCGCAGATTATTGGAAGCACTAACTCCGGTGGATCCGGCCATACAAGTTCATCTGCGGTAACAGATTATGGAGTTTTGCTGCCCGATGGTGGCCCCATTGGTCAGGCGTACCGCGACGATCATCATTTCCCTGCTCGACCGAGCAGTGAGCTGACTGGTCATATAATGCCTCCTAGGGAGCTTCTTCGGATCGATGACGAAGACGAGCCTCAGAGCCCGCCTCGGATGTATGGCGTCCCACGACTGAGTGACCCATCACTCCCTGAAGTTTTCTCACCCCTTCTCCCACCACCACCACTTGATATTGACCGCCTGTCTTCCCGTAAACCTTCATCCCTGAACGAAAAAGAAAAGTCCGTCCGTAGTCTATCCTACCCTGCCAGCGACATGGAAGACTCTAAGGTCTACACTGCGCGTCGTGTCAGGGTTCAAGAGCTGGGGCCGCGTTCCCCCACCGGAGACGATACCTCCTCTAATACGCATGCGGAGACCAGCCCTGTTCCCGGTCCTAGCAGTTGGAGGAATAGCTTTGGACTAGGGTCGATCTCAAGGCTGAGGAGGAGCTGGTTCGGTGGCTCATTTTCAATGAACACCTCGAGGTCGTCTCACGGACGTGGTCGTTCAGATGATGTGGATGTCGGTCAGTCTCTCTTGGCTGCTCCCCGTGCACGGCCACGGGCCGGTCTTGGTCTGAATATCGATGGGGAACGCCCTATGTCGTCTGTGAGCACCAAGAGCGCAGTATCTGGCAACACTATCTACCACGATGCTATTTCCCACCTCGGCACCCCTGTTACCCCCGTCTCCGTTCCTTCGCGCGCGATGACACCTGCGCACGGTGGTGGCGCAGGTCCAGGGAGTACTTTTGTTCCTCCCGTTCCTACGGGAGCACCGCCGGCGTATACCCCCAGTGACCCGTACAGTTCCATGGGAAGCAGAGGAAGTTTCCCTTATTCGCAAGGAGTGGACGTGCTTGATCTTCCTGTTCCAGAACCCGCCTCTCCGTTCGCCGCCTCTGGAGGCACCTCTGCGGCAACGGCGTTCCCGCCTGGACTCCGCGGCTCGCACACAAGGGCATGGCGTGATTCGCTATCTGCCATCACTGGATCTTCAAATGAGGCTGGTATAACGATTGACGTGCTTGACGCTGAACCACCGAGGGCTGGTGAAGGATGGCGTTCAATGGCAGCTGGTTTGCTTGGCGGAGGCAACGGTGGACCCGATCCGAGTGAGCGCCGAGCGACATTTGGTACGGTAAGTTTTTTTTTGAAGGGGGGCGACTTGACTGATCACTCATTTGTATATTCGGTATCCACAGCCTCAGCTAGTCCACCAGCGTCATCCGATGCTCTCTGAGCAAGGCTCCCTGCATTCAATGCAATCACACCTGAGCCCGTACCCGCGCTCCTCAGGCTCTGTACCAACGTCCTCGAGACACTTCCATAGTCTCTCTGGTTCAAACTCTTCCCACCCATCGGCACATTCTCAAGGTCAAACCGCAAGTTCAGGCTCTCTTCATTCAGGCTCCTCCTTTGGTCGCCACATGGGTGGCACAAACTTCCCCATCTCGCCAGCTGTTTCCGCATTTGGAGCAGGCGGTACTGATTCTGCCCGCATCTCTACCCTGGAGGAGCTTTCGTCGCCAACCTCTGATGGTCCCAGCCGTGTATCAGTCCTAGGTCCGATGCCGTCGTTCGCTCGTTCAACAATGTCAGCGCCCACAATCCGCAGTGTAGGTGCGACGACCACCTCTGATGACACTGATGTAACGAGGACGACCATGACTGCTGGGACAGGAACTTCGGACGATGCCATATTGACGGACAAAGATAACAGCGATGGCTTTGCGTCGAGGTTTAGGCTTGGCGAGTTTGACTTTGAGAGAGTTAGGATATAGGCCGAGTTCGTGGTGCCAGGGCTACAGGTGCGATTGCTATTGACTAGAGTGGTTATCCTTATTCGTTGTGGACACCTACCTCTCATCTCATTTTTTCCCTTCTTTATTTTGTTTTCTCTTCGGCGCTACCCCACCCTCATCTGGCCTTCGCGATGCCTCTTACTGATGATATCTACGACCATTTCATTTGCGATACCTCCTGTTTGCTTCTTTACCTCCGATCCGACGCGATCCCCTGATCCTCTTACTTACTGTGCTTATGTCAATGAATGATGAATGATTTTGATTTGCGTTGAGATCGCGCCTGTCGATAGTTAGGTCATAGCCCCTTCAGAAATTCAGGTGTTTTCCATAGGGTCACCATTACATTATGGAACAACTAGCAAAGCTACTCAACTAGGGTGCGGCGGAGCATGGGATATATGTCTCCCCATAGCTGCTGGTCGCAATGACAGTGATGATCCGCACGGAGGTCAGAAGACTACAGAGACCAAATTGACGCGAAAAGGAGGACGGGACGGCCGAGCTTGCCGAGCGTTGGTGAGGCTTGCGATGACAACGTGTTGATAAGAGTGCTAATGGAATTTGTGAGTGGGCAGCTGGAAGAGCCACGAGCCTGACACTGGCACCTACAATTGTTGCATGTAAACCTTGATGGATATACGTTGTCGTAGACCTTGAAGTCCCGTAGGAAAAGCACATACATGTGCTGCGTTGTGGTGACGAAGCACTGTGAATTCGACAGCGGTTCCAGGAGAGGATATAGCACCGAATTTTACAGATCGATTCTGAACAATGATTCCACCATGTTAGTATTATTTTGCATTGCTAAACAAGACAAGAAGTGACTTATTGTGTCGAAGACCACAAGATCCCTGATCCAGGTCTCCCAGCAGGTCGCATCACATCCATTTGTGTGGTAAATTGACAGCGACGTGCTCCCTGCGGTTAATACAACAGGTACCACATCGAAGCTTTCATTTACTTCCGTGATGCTTCCAGTCTCCTTGATAACCATCTGGGAAAATTGAAGTGGAAATGAGCTTATATTTCCATGATCCTTGGCTGTAATCGCCGTAGCAGAGGGTCGAGCGGTGACCCCTCGCTGTCGAGGATGTTCGTACAGGCCGCCACTTCGAACTTTGAATACTAATTCCGAATTCTGGTGTAAACCTTGAGTTGCGATTTTTGGACAGACCGTCCTCTCCTACTTAATTAGGAACTAAGTGGAGATGTATTTTCGAAAGATGACCTCATAGGTGACGCGGCGGATAACGTTGAAGTTGGTTCGAAAACCGCCCGGTATGTCCACCTTCGACATTGAGAACGATGTCTGAAGGCATAAACCCTCCCCTGACTCCTTTCCAACGGTGGCTGAACACCTACGCCACGTCTTTGGATGACTCCCACTGGGCGATGCAATTGTGGGACAGTGCCTGGCGTTCGCAACAGAATGTCCTTAGTCTGTGCCAAGTTTCGACCAATGATCCAGGTGATCGCACGTCAGTTGACCTGCCGGAACGTTGTCTGGTTATGCAGGGATTTGAGGACCAGCTAGACGACTTCAAAGTTACCGCAGTCTTGGTGAGACGCGAGTATTTGAACCTCTTGAACCTCATCGTGGCGTTGGCGAAAGGCCACAAGTGCAGCCCTGATGATGATACTGAGATGGAGGTAGATCTCTCGCGCCTTGGATTACACGGGATCTGAAGCTGATCTACCATCCAGGACATTGAGGGCCAGGGCTTTGTTGGCGAAGCAAGCATCCCCGACAATCCCTTCAAATCGATGGAGGTTGTGCGCCAGTTCCTCTTCGTCGTCAGCGGCAGCCCCGGTATTGGTATAATCCGAATTTTATCCCCTTTTGATTCGGACAGTCGATGACGGCTTCCCTAGGACAGTCAATGTTTCTGCATCTACCATTGGGCCTTCGACTGAATGCCCGGATCCCCACTCTTCTGCAATTGTATCCTGAGAATGCATACCTCTTCATAGAGCACGGGGTGTACATTCTGGAAGGGAAGGGGTTGTCGATTACCGCTGCGCAATCTCTCAGGAAGCTCGTTCCGAATGTGTGGTGCCTGGTAGACTCTGATGCGGACATGGCGATCCCGTCAATGTTCGTCCGAAGAACCAACTTCACCATCGTGCAGGCACCTTCTCCTCGTACAGAGCGAACCAAGTGGCCCAAGAAGATTGACGCTCCAACAAGTATCTTGTGCATGGGACCATTTACTCTCGAAGAGGCAATCATTGTGTAAGTCCCCCTCCATCACAGCTCTTCACGACAGATGAATTTAAACTTTTGGAATCCGGAATGACCAGCCACCAATTTCGGCTACCCACTGGGGAAACCCCAACTCGGCGCGAACTCCAGCGCTGGTACCAACGCTACACGCCGTCCGTCCGAACCGCGTACGACCATGCACGGTCGCCGTCCGATTACGAGGACAATCTCCGAGCCAAACTGGTCAACATCAATGCTGCAAGCTTTGCAGAACTCGCCCGCGGAGTGCAAGCTCGTGCCGTTCCTCAAAATGACACGAAGCCACACGAGATTTTTCTTTATTACCCTCAATCCGACCATCGTCTTGCTCGCTCTCGCATCACCATACCAACTGATTATTTGGTGTCCATGGTTTTACAACTTTTCGAGACGACAAACGCTGAGCGGCGCATCACATGCTATCGCATGTGGTCCGGCATCAAACCCATGGCGACTGTAAATGGTCGTCTCCTGGAGGGCCTGGCGATGGACTTCTTACCGAAGGGTGGCAGTTTTCCAGCGACAACACCTGAAATCAAGGCTGTCAACGTAAACCAGCACTGGGTTGTTCCTGCGGCATCTATGCCCCCCCCCATGCCATATTGTCGTTGACAGCGCGGCGTCTCCATCTCCTCCATGCCATCTCGTCATTGATGGCGCGGTCTCTCCGTCTGTAAGTATTCAAGCCGAGCCAGCCATGCAGCCCATTTTCTCGCCCGACTTTCGTCAAATTTGATACCGCAGTTATTGGCACCTCCGGTTTCTACATTCCGGTGCATGACAACCAGCCGATGTTCGACTTTGTCTATATTGAAGGAACCAAGGTGGTTATATTCCAGTGTACAGCGGCGGAGTCGCCACACTCCGTCAACGAGCTCTGCTTGGAGCAGCTGCAGAAAGGTGGGATAAATGATGTGGTCTTCATCGGTTTGGTTCCGAGTGGAAATCGGCCAAAGTTTGTCATTAACAAGGAGGTTGCATGCAAGTTTAGTTTTATTACTGGACGGTACCTGGTGGAGTTCGACCACAGTAGATTTTAGGCGGCTTTGCTTTTCTAATTCCCTTGGGGTTAGAGCTGAGTACATTTTCCTTATCAGTGGGTTGAGGATGATTAAAACCCAGGGTGTGGTGTGGGGGTCAAAGCCAAAGCTTTTTCCCACACTATAGACTCATCTGGGAATTATAAATTAAAAGTCAAAACCAAAATTTAACCTGGAAAACATCCTAGAGTTGTTCATAATATATATAGTAACAACTCTCAGAAGGAACGAAAAGAATTGGTGGTCGGGAAGAATTGATAAAGCTGATATACACATTGGGGGGAGGAGGGGATGATTTCAGCCATAGTGATTCCAATAA
>MU127444.1:0-12320 GCA_014904945.1 Gyrodon lividus
AGATTGGTTACTCACTGTGGACTCCAGTCCCAAGCTTATTGCAGCTCCTTGAGTCGATCCAAACAGTGCATTAGCACTCTCCCAAGCTTCTGGCTCGAACACATCCCGTATCCTGTATTCCTGGACTTTTCACTGATCCTATCTTGCTTATGTTGTTTTATTTCGTTCCTCTCCTTTGACACTTACCATTCCTTTCCACATGGTCTCTTTCTATCTCGCAATCATTGCACCATTGATATTAGTTATCCTTTCACCATTCTGATTTACTCCTCACCATACTACAAAAACCTGAGTCCCCAATTCACCCGAATAGTTAAACAGCCTTATATCTTCTGGACTCCTTAGTATATAAACCCGTTCATACTCTGTCATATTTCCTTGGTTTGAATATCAACAAAATCCTGTTCCATCCTTGAAGTCCTGACTTCACTCTGAAATCCCCTCTTCAGTCCTTAAGTTGAACTTCGAATTGTTTTCTAAAACCTCTGCCTCAAAATTGAGGGACAGAACTTGTACAGAGGCACAGCACATAAGCTGAAGCCAAAATCCCTCACCCCTCTAACCCCCTTGACAGATTCCTGATCCCCTCCCTATGCACATCTGCCCCTTAGGACTTTCAGGAACTCCAGGATTGAACCCGGATTTGACAATCTCCTAGACATAGTGAGATGCATGTCGGCTGAGCGCAATGATTTCTGACTGGCCTTGTCCTGCATGTACTCAGCATTTCATCAATGTGGTGAGATGCAGGTCAGCCAAGTGCAAATATTTCTGACTGGCCTTGGCCCACACACATCTCAGCATTTCATGAATTTGGTGAGAACCAGGTTGGCTGATGTGCACACCCTACCATTGCTAATCATTCTGGAGCCCATGTCAGCTGAGGCTGTGGTTATTTGTATTCTAAGATGCCTTGGCCTATACATCTTTTACCATTTTAAGTTGCTGCCATTGAACATTTTATCTCAGTGTGGAACAGGAGCAAACCATGATATTCTTCTATACTACATGACAAGACACCACCCTTACAAACCACGAGCATGAGCAGTTTGCTTCCAGCTGTGCTCTGTGCGGTGAACAGTTGTGATAGTTGGTAGAACCACTTCAACTTTATTTAGACCTTGGCTTTGATCTCTTTGAAGGGGAGCCACTCCCAGGGTCGTCAACCCCAAAATTCCTTTTCTGTTGTGAGGCTGCAGCTTCCATGGGGGGACAGACTGGAGTGGTGATGTTTGGGTTTCTGACTTGAGCAATAGGCACAACTTCAAGCAGGGGACTGGGGGACCTAGATGGAGGGAGTTGGTTGGTTGTAGAAAAAGCAGGGGTCTCTGTTGTGCTTGCTTTAGGAGGAGAGATAACTTCCACCAGAGGTAGGGATTTATTCCTGTTCCCACCTGGACTGAATTCAACCAAGGGTAACTTGGATTTCCCTTTTGAAACCGACTTTTTAATACTTTCTGTTACCTTCTGCACAACGGCAAGAACTAAATCAAGATGCTGGTGGGATAAAGGGGAGGAAGCGAGGTGGGGTGCAAAAGCAGTTTCATCTGGCTCCAGCTGGATGATGCAATCAATATCGCAGAGGATCAACCCAAGAGTTATGGTAAGGAGGTACCATTGAGAAATTGATGTGGCTATTGATATTGCACTGCTCAACACCCATAAAGTCTTCTCCAGTTTGTCACATCCCGAAACTTTCCCAATCCATCCAACCCAATTCTGGCCCCTTATAATCAAATCCCAAATCCCAAGCCTTGGACTTTACCTTAGAAGATTTCTCCTTCATCTGATATTCCAAATCCTGTATTTCCTGTCCTAGACTTTTGCATTCCCATCCCGGACTTTCGTATTTCTATCTTGGCTATCTCTTGACATATGTTCCTTTCCTTTGACATTCCTTGACATTCACAGTTCCTATTGATAATTCCCTTTCTCCCTGCTTCACAATGATTGTGCCATTGCCCTCAGTTATTATTCCACCATTCTGATGCTGCATCGCCCCCGGAGATGAGTGGAAAACCACCTTCCAGACTCACTACAGTTCATATGAGTGGCTGGTGATGCCCTTTGGGCTCACCAACGCCCCTGTGGCCTTCCAGTGTTTTGTCAATAGTGTCTTTGTGGACCTCCTAGATGTCTGTGTCATGGTCTACCTCGACAACATCCTCATTTATTGCAATGACATGGCTTCTCACAAGGAACATGTCCAGGAAGTCCTGTGATGTCTCCACAAGCATGGACTTTACGCCAAACCAGACAAATGTGAGTGGCACTCAGACTCCGTAAAATACCTGGGCTACCGTCTCTCCCCCGTAGGGATTGACTATGGCCCTGGAAAAGATCCAAGTGGTCAGGTATTGGCCTGAACCCCACAAAGCCAAGGACATTCAGTCCTTCCTTGGGTTCACCAACCTCTATTGTCGTTTCATCTTCAATTACTGTGATATTGTTGTTCCCCTAACCTGACTCACTTGGAAAAATGCCCTCTGGAACTTCAATGACTCCTGCTGCTCCACCTTCACCCAGCTCAAAGATGCCTTCACCCAAGCCCCTGTCAAGTCTGGGTTCAATCCCGGAATTCCCAGATAGTCCGGAGCACGCGGAATGGTGGGGTTGGTTGGGAATCCCTGAGGGGGGTCGGAGGGGTAAGGAACTTTGGCTTCGCTTATGTGCTGCGCCCCTGTATGAGTTCTGTTCCTTGATTTCAGAGCAGAGGGTCGGAAGACAATTCTAAGGTCAACTTAAGGACTGAAGGGGTTTCAGAGTGAAGCAGAGCAGGAGAGAATGGGATTTGGTTGATATTTGAACTAAGGAAATATCAGAGAGTACAAGCAGATTTATATACTGAAGAGTCCGGAAGATATAAAGATGTTACAGTATGTTGGACGAATCGGAGTTTTGGGTTTCTGGAAGAAAGTAAAGAATGAATCAGAATGGCGTCAGAATGGTGGAATAATGACTGAGGACAATGGCACAATAATTGTGAAGCAGGGGGAAAGGGAATTATTGATAGGAACTGCAGATGTCAAGAAATGTCAAAGGAAAGAGACATATGTCAAGAGATAGCTGAGATAGGAATACAAAAGTCCAGGTTGGGAATGCAAAAGTCCAGGATGGGAATGCAAAAGTCCGGAATGGGAATGCGGAAGTCCAGGACAGGAATGCAAAAGTCTGGGATGGGAAATACAGGGTTTGGGATGTCCAATGAAAGAGAAATCTTCCAAGGTATGTTACTTGTGGTGATTTTGCACTCTGTGCATATTTTATTATTTCTATTGTCTATACAGCACTGACATGCGCTCCATTCACTTTCTAACCTATCTCACTTCATTCTATGCTTCAAACTATCCTAGCTACCAATTCACTTGGTTGTCTTAGCTTCCTTCCATTGCTCTACACAAGTAGATCAATGACTTGTACGCTTTACTGTAGTGTTTACCTTTGTTTACATTAGGTCGCACTTAGCCCTCAGAGTCCACTGTAGTGAGTCTTTGGTTACTCACTGTGGACTCCAGGTACTGTACACCTCTTCTACCTACTTCAATAGATTGGTTACTCACTGTGGACTCCAGTCCCAAGCTTATTGCAGCTCCTTGAGTCGATCCAAACAGTGCATTAGCACTCTCCCAAGCTTCTGGCTTGAACACCAATGTGAGTCTGAAGGTATGATCTGTTGATTAGAAGTGCATGTGTCAGCCAACTTGGGCAAAAAACAAACATGATGTCACATAGGTGCAGTCACTCTCATATGTCATGCATCATGTGACCATAAATTTTTCTGAAGCATGATATTAGATCCAGAGTAATGCAGTATATTGCAGGTAATGAGGGTGTATCTACATTTTATCCTCTGGTAACTCAAATAACATCCACCCTTTGGTTCTCATCTTGGATGGTGTGACAAAAGAAACCTTGAGGCTTGTTGCCTCACAGCTTGCCCTCTGGAACCTCTCACAACCCATCCTCACAGTGCCTGCAACAATCATTGCAGCTTACTGGCAGATCCCAAGGATGTATAGATCTGCACACTGGGCATGTGAAAGGCAGGTCAATGCCATAGGGGCAGTTGTGCCTGTTCCAGTAGACATACTTCCTGCAAAGCAAAGCTGGCAAGGTGGATGAAGGGGGAAAAAGAAGCAGGTCTGTATGCAGCCCTAGTGCCATATGGCTCTGCAGAGTTGAGGGCATGCACTCAACCAATGGCAACTTCTCAACAAAGTGCCACAAAAATAGCTGTTGTAAAAAGAGGGAGGCCAGAATAGGCTGGAAATGCAGACTTACATATGAATGCCAGGCAGTGCAGCACGTTCAGGCTGATTGCTGATGGGATTATTGAGAGAATGTAGTAAAATTGTTTTGAAAGACTTACCTTCACAAAATGCTTCAAAGCTCTTGTGAGGATTCCTGATGTTTTACTATCCACCTGCAAGTTAAAAGGACCATGGTGGCACCTTGCATCAGTGGGGTCAGATGCTCACCAAGCAGCATGTTGAAAAACTACAGCTGTTAACTGAATTTGCAAAGAAAGGTGTTTGCTCACCTATTTGACCTTTAGGGCAATGCACCCATTCTTATCATGACCAGCAAATAAGTCACCTCTTTCCTCTTTGCTGTGGGTGGTGATGAAGACAAGAATGCAGCCAACAGGAACATGCATGTTATTGACCAAGGAGCCACAACCTCTGCATGAGTGCAATCTTTTTCTTGGGTGCCCAGATTGAATTCAATTTCTTCATACAAAAGATTGTTGCCTGGTAAGAATGGTGCTAGAAGCCCCCTTAACAGAGTAGGAGGAGAGCCATTGACATCCACCCCCTTGTAAAAAAGTGGATGATGGTATAACTGCACCGTAGGACTGGGTAAGTTGATAGGACAGGGATCTGGCATTGTGGGTTGCAATCAAGTGAAATCCTGAAACCAGCAATCAAAGAGATGGCACTGGCCCAAAGGGAAAATACTCACCCAACATGGTGTGTATGCCCTTTTTGATTCCTCAATGGCTTGCCTATCCTTGAGTTCATGACATCTGGGGCAGACAAACTTGATGTCAGGCTCCTTCACAACATTTTGAAAGTTGTCAGGGATGACCACACATTGGTTTCAAACAACCCAAGGGCATTCATTGCAACAGTGGAGTCTATGCCTGCCATCTTGACAAAGATAACAAAACTAATCTCTTAAGTCAGTAAGTGTACTGCTTCCAAAGCTCAGACTTACTGGGTTATGCATGGGTGAATTGAATGTTGGGGATGGAGGCAGCAGATGATCCATCCCCATATTGCTATCCCTATCCAAACCCTCCAAAGGTGCATTGTTTGAGTAGATTGCATGTGGGGCTTGACTGCCTGTACGTTGTGGGGCAGCTGGCTTTGGAGGCTATGGAGGGACCATCATTGCTGTGAGGGGAGGAAACTTTTTATGGACTCTTGGGCCAGCTATGTTTCTTAACTTGGTCTGAGCCATGCTAAAAACAGAAACATAGTTAGTGCACACTGAATGCTGTCACAATTCACAATTCAGCCAAGACACACCCTGAGACTGATATTGAATACATTAGTGGTAGTTGAGTAGCAGTAATCACTCCTGTGTTAGAATGTGATGTGACATCAACAAAATCAGTCAATCCATGATTACATGATATGCTAAATATGACCAAACATCTGAATTTCTATTGATGTACTTGATTTTACAGCACTTTGATATCCCACCCTGGCTCATTGTCCTGCTGCATCAAGTCTAACAGTCCCAACATAACCCAACCACACTACATTTAACCCTCTATCCCACAGACTTGTTGTGTTTCTATGTTTTTTTCTATCCTTTTTTGCTGTTCTGTGTAAATATTCTTGCTGGGCTCTTGCCCCAACCATGCTATCTTGAACCTTCCATCTCACAGATTTAATGCATTTCTATTTGTTTTTAACAACTGTTCTCTGCAGATCTCATTGGGCTTTTGGGGGTTTTGAAATTGAGTGGTGGTTGTAAGGTTCACCTTGCCCTCCTTTGCCTGTGAATCCCCACAATGTGTAATGACGCATTCAAAAGAGTCTGATGGAGTGTTAGGGTTTTGACGAAATGATGCCTTGATTTTCTGGGTCCATGTCAATGGGTTATAGCTCTTGGAGTTCTCCCTTGCAACCACAAGTAAGGCCACCATAGCCCCAACACTGTCACCTCCTTTGATTGTGGGCTTGCTGCACATGCACCAGCTTGCTGTGTCATTCTTGACCCTGGCCATCTTCCCTCCCCTTGGGCAGATTCTGTCTGCACAATGATCAACACCAGAAAGAAAGGATCAAAAAGGGTGGAGCACTAAGGGAAGGTTGTCATTGAGAGTCTCGAATAAACACTGAAAGCCCACTATCTCAGCAGCCAAGAATTGGTAGCTACTAGTGGCCATCTTCAGGGGTAAGTTGCTTCTTTGCTTCTTACCTCTCACTGAAATAAGTTGTGGGAATAAGTCCCACACACACATGGCCTGCCAAAGGCCAGTAAGGCAAGTAATGCCAGGCAGCAGGAACATTTTATTAATGAAATGATCTGTTGTCAATGGAACTCCAATTTGATGGTGCATTTAGGCAGCTCAGGTTGTGTATGTCCAAGTTGAGGTGAATTTGGTAGGCTTCCAAGAAGTGAGTAGGAAGGCCAGGTGAGTTGGATTTTGTCATCTATTTGCATTGTCCCTAACCCTTCTAGTGCTAAGCAGCAAGATGAGTGGATCTATATCTACTACCACAGCTTCAGTCATGGTGAGGTGTCATAAATTTAGAAGCAGGCTGGCACAGCACTTAAATTTTCTTCCACATATAGCCTTTGTGGCAGGAGCACATGCAAGGCATTGGACCTTTGGACATGAGTCTACTTTCACAATCAAACTCTCTGAATGCTTATTTCCCTGCCATAATGCAGTGCTCTAGCCACCATGTACGGCTGCATGATTTCTACTTTTGAGTCAACTGGGACCATCTTGTCAAGCAGGAGCTCTTTTCCAAACAAATTGATGGAGGGGATATGTTCTGTAACTTCCTGTCTAGTTCTAAAGCAGGTGCAACTAGCCTCTATTCACACCTCACAAGCATTAGATGCTGTACTAGATCATTGTAAGAAGTTCCTGATAAATAATTGGGCTAGTAAATACACCTTCCAGACCTTGTGGTAGTAACTTGCAAAGGATAGTTTGACAATATCATTGACTAGGGGGAAAAAAGTTTATATGTGACTAAACTACTTTAAAAGATTGTTGTGAAGAATTGAGGAACTATATAGTGCTCTAAATGCTCTAAATGCTATGATAGTCCTATATAGAAAGATGTGTTTTTCTGATGACTGTCAGATCCTGAAATTCAACTCGGGCCAATTCCTACTAGAATGGCCTTATTCAATTGGACATTGCCCACAGGCTGTTTATCCCAGGAACACCTAGAATACATATTGAGGACATTAGTACAGCTGCCAATCCTGGGCAGTAATCTTCAGCCCAAGGACTTAGCTCAGTTGGAATACTGTAAGTCCCATTTGATTTGATTTCCATTTCACCATTCAACTATATATGCAGATTGGTTGATGTTTGATGAGTATTGGCAGCAGCAACAACATCTCACACAGAATCACCCATTGAGCTGGCAGCATTACAGATTTCTCATCATGGCCTACATATGTCCACTATGTGGATAAGTTTATGTATCTGACCGACCAACATGTGGAAATCTCGACCAAGATTCAAAGGCTTGATGATGCTATCAGCCACCTGGACAATGTGCTGGCAAGGATGGAGTGAAGTAACTGTATATACATAGATAGAGTGTATTTTATTGTATCAACTTTGTCTATCAACAATGAGTGGGTACTTAGGATTTCAATCCAAAACTTATTTCTGCCTTTTGTGAACAGCTCTACCCTTTGGGTTTTCCTCATGGAATTGGCTTGGTGCCTTTTGGCTTCACTTTGGCCTGGACTGTTGCTTTTCTTGATCTGAAGAATATAGGTTCATTTCACAGCTAACCCCAGGATAATACTCACTTACCATCTTCCAAGCTGTCATGAATTTCAGAATGTATCCTGGCTGGCTTCAGGCCTCTGACAATTGGCTTTGGCCTTGATTTCAAAGGTTGCTCACTTGGCTTCCTTGCCGCTTCCCTTGTTTCAACTTGTTCAACATCAGGTTGTGGTCTGGTAGCTATATGGGTTTTGGCCAGTGCAGGGGTCAGCTTTGGCCCCATGATGCCTTCGCCCTCAGCTTCATCATTCTTGGTCCCTCTTCTACTGATAACCCAATTTCTCAGGTCATTAACTATGTCTTGTTGTATCAGGAATTATATTTGGATATGACAGTCATGAGATGTACTCACCCCCTGACTTCCTATGGCCCAAATGGTTGGGCCCTTGCTTTCCATAAGTACCTCCTGAATCTTTCCTGTCAGTATCATGTCTCCACCCAGACACATTCCCATTGTCCTGCTCATCCTCAGAGTCTTCAGAGTCATCCACCCTTAAAGCATCTCTTCCCTTCTTGCCTCGTCCTCTTGATTTTGATGTGCCTTCACCTTTGGTTAGTGCATCTTCAGACCCAGCCTTTCTCTTAGAGGCTTTCCTTCTTTGGGCCACTGCCTCTTCATTGGAATCCAACTCCACAGGGTCTTGTAGGATGCCTGCCAAATCTCCATTTTTAGAAGCTCAGGACATCTGCTGGATGTGATTGCTGTCTCTCTCTCCAGAGGTCCAAGATATAAATTACCTTCTTTTTCTAAAGCTTTGATGGCTCCCAAAGCTTCACCCCCTGTGGCAAATACTTGGAGACCATGTAGTCTAATTGTCAACTGACAATATGCATCCATGGGCCAGGTAGCTCCTTCATTCACGAAGCCTTCCCTAAGGGAGCAATCTGGCCTGGTGTTCACTAAGCTGGATCCACTTACTATAAGGAAAGGTGATGAAGCCCTGGATGATCTGTTTCATGATCTCCAGGCTGACATCCTCCATGTCTGTTATCCAAGCCTTTTCTCCATTACTAACCATCAAGACTAGATCTACCTTCCCTTTCTTTGCATTCTTCTTCTGTGGCTGAACCTTGGTATCAGGATCTGCTTCAGTCTCAGCCCCATCTGACAATCCCAAGTTTCCAAGCTTGATCTTGGCATAGTCCATCCATCTTTGATGAGCTCCACCCCACCCATTGAATCCCACTCCATTCCTGATCTTATCATGAATATCATATTTACAGCCTGGTTAGCATTCCAAATACCTTCAGCTTGTAGATTTCAAGCTTGGTCACTCACTGAGTGGTCATGATCTTTCCAGCTTTGTCTTTCCAGGCCACCAGGATGGCTACTTTCATCCCACATCTCTTCCGCACCTCCTCTGCAAACTCCCTCACATATTTCTCCCCTTCACACTGCCCTATACACTCCAGGTCTGTTCCTCTTGTTCTTCCATGCTTCCAAATGAGATTTGAGGATCTCTATTTCCTCCTCTGACAGCTTCTGGAAAGCCTTGGTCCCAATAGATACACTGCTAGCTCTACTAGATAGTTCACAAGGCATGATGTCCAGCAATATTTTGTTCAAAGGGTGTGTTTCGAGAGTTGGTAGTGTGTTGTCAGTCCCTATCCAAATCCTTGATTGCTTCATTGACATCGGATGCTGTAAACATGATTGCCAACATTGCCAACCTTCAGAATCTTCTGATTGATCTTCCTTCATGCTATAATGCCCCTTGATTCATCTTATTATAGATGCCTCCCCTCCCCATTTGGCAATTTAGGTGGTGTCCGCCCTGATCGCTACCCTTGTGTGGGTTCCAACATGCCTTATCTAGTAATTTATATAACATGGATACCATCAAACTTTGATATCTGATATGCACCTCAAATGACACATGAGTTAGGGGAATGACAAGGTGATCACTTAACTGGCTACTGGAAGGTGTGCTGTCTGGTCAGAGAATTGTGTTGAGATCCTGTCCTCCTGTTGTCTAGCCATGCCAAAGGTAAAGTATGTTTCTGCAGATGCTCATAGTCCTGTAGTGGAAGTTTGGTGGAAGACCATCCAAACCACCCAAGGTCCAAAGACTAAATTGGTGAAAGTCACTCCAGACAAGAAAAGATCAAGGAAGAGGTCCCCAAGAAATACCCCATCCACTGGCCATGACTTCCAAACATATGACCAAGGTGATTTCTATGACATGCCAGAGCCATTGAAATTTCCTAGCAAGGTAAGACTCTCATTTGTTCTTGCAATATACTCTTTGGACAGTCAACTATTTCAGACACAGAACGACATCCCCAGTGAATGGCAAGAGCATAAAGAACTATGTACCATGCCAGGACTACCCCAGTCTGGTCCAATAGAAGGGTTGGGTCTGACATCTCCTCTTCTTGCTCCATATGGAATCTGTTCTTGAAGAATTTCTCTCTTTCTGGATTTGTTTCAGTCTCCTTTGGCCCTAACATCTCAGCCATCCTTTGGATGTTGATGGGGAAGCTCCCTGAGACAATATTAATAGATATCTATGTACTAGGAGATCACTTGCTTTGATTCTGATAAGCCCTTGCCATTGAATTGACTATCCTATCAGCTTGGAAGAGAGCCAGTATAGGAATGCATGTATTGGGTAGTGCAGGAGTCGGTTGGTCAGGGTGGCCAATGGCTTTCAGGGATCGCTTGACCATGTATTTGGCAATAATATCAGACATGTGAAGTCTCCAATGAGATGGAATGTAGATCACCCAGCCAAGGAGGTTGACGTCAACTTGGCAGCCAATTTAAAATTGTTCAGCCCAGTGCTGATGGATTATGGTGGGATTCTTGATCCCTACAGCTCATGAGATTCCTTGCCTCAGCTGATCTCATACCTAGGGGCCATGCCTCAGCCCACCTCACACACATGGCCTACTGTCACAACCAGTCAAATGGACTGCTCATTTGTTGTGAAATGCAGATTGGGATATCACTTGGTGCACCCAATACTGATGGGCTGCCAATCCCTCAGGCTGCCCAAGACCTCCAGGTTGTCCATCCATTGGCCTATCCAAAACATACAGGTTGCCCATACCTGGGCCCACTGGAGACCTACAGAATCACTCATCCCTTAGCTCACCCCATCCTCATGGTACACCCTCACCACCATTCCATGGGCCCACCCATTACTGACAAAATGCTATTGAAATATCCCTTGGCCCATCCAACACCTATGGGTCACCCCTCCCTCAGCTAACCTGAGACCTACGGTCACCCATTCCTTGGCCCACCCAAGACATAATGGTCACCCCTCCCTTGGCCCATCTGACATATACTGGTCACCCATCTCTTGGCCTACCCAAGACCTTCTGGTCACTCATCCCTCAGCCCATCCATGACTTGTGGATTGCCCCTCCCTTGGCCCACCCAAGATCTATGGGTCACCCCTCCCTCAGCCCACCCGAGACCCATGGGTCACGCATTCCTTAGCCCATCCAACACCTACAGGTTACCCATCCCTTGGCCCATCCAACACCTACAGGTTACCCATCCCTCAGCCCATCCATGCCCTATGAGTGCAACTCATAGGTTGGCTGACCATCGGCTGGCCTGTGAGCCATGGCTATTTGTCAACCTCAGCTGTCCATATACTACGGTACCAAAGCACTACATTATGTGGTTCATCCACTGCCTGGATGATGAACTCCACCTGGTCGCATTCTACTCCCAGACTCTCACTGCTCTGGAACTCAACTATGACACCTACAACAAAAAACTCCTCACCATCCATGAGGCATTCTGCTCCTGGTGCCACTATCTAGAGGGCTCTGCAACTCCAGTCAACATTGTCATGGACCACAAGAACCTGGAATATTTCTCCACCTTCAAAATCCTGATGTGCTGCCAGGCCCACTGGTCAGAGTTCCTCTCCTTCAACCTCATCATCTGCTTCTGCCCCAGAAAACTTGGAGCTAAACTTGATGCCCTCACTAGATGATGGGACATCTACCCAAAAGAGGAGGATAAAGACTATGCTCAAGTTAATCTGCACAACCTCAGACTTGTTTTCACCCAAGAGCAGCTTGCTTTGTCCCTCTGAGCTGCCATTCTCATGCACCCCATCCTCTGTGCCAGCTCCATGCTCAATGTTGAGCAACTCCATCAGGACATCCTATCCACTCTCCCCTCCAACCTAATTGCCTCCTGTTAAGTCCAGGTTTGTTCCCAGAATTCCCGGATTGTCCGGAGTGCGGAGGAAGCAGGGTTTGGCGGGAATTCCTGAGGGGGGTCAGAGTGGTAAGGAACTTCGGCTTCAGCTTATGTGCTGTGCCCCTGTATGAGTTCTGTTCCTTGATTTCAGAGCGG
>MU127444.1:18910-136094 GCA_014904945.1 Gyrodon lividus
TATGTCGGACGAATTGGAGTTTTGGGTTTCAGGAAGAAAGGAAGGAATGAATCGGAATGGCGTCAAAATGGTAGAATAATGACTGAAGGCAATGGCGCAATAGTTGCAAAGCAAGGGGGAAGGGAATTATCGATAGGAACTGTAAATGTCAAGAAGTCAAAGGAAAGTGACATATGTCAAGAGATAGCTGAGATAGGAATACGAAAGTCCGGGACGGGAATACGGAAAGTCTGGGACGGGGAGTACAGGGTTTGGAATGTCCGATGAAAGAGAATTCATCTAAGGTAAAGTCCGAGGGCCGGGATTCGGGATTTGATCATAGGGGTTCAGAATTGGGCCGGATGGGTTAGGGAAGTTTCGGGATGTGACACCTCCACACACATGTCTGACTCATCCAACTCATGCTGGATTGTAGACTCCAAGGGCTACCTCCACCTAGACAACCGGATCTACATCCCTGATGCAAATGACCTGCATCCTCTGCTACAAACACAACCACCCCCTATCTGGACATTTCAGTCAAAACCAGACTTTAGAGCTCATCTGACACAAATATACATGGCCAGGGCTCTGGACATTCATCAAAGAATATGTCAGTTCATGCACCACCTGTGCCCATGCAAAAGTTCCTAGACACCACCTGTACAGACTTCTCAAGCAGCTTTCAATCCTGGAGAAGCCTTGGAACTCCATCTCTATGGACTTCATCAAACAACTCCCCACATCTTCTGGTTTCACTGCCATCCTTGTAGTCATTGACCAACTCTACAGTGTATATTCATTCTGACACACAACACCATCACATCTCTGGAATGAGCCAAGTCATTCCTACTCCACATATTTTCCAAGCATGGAGTTCCCTCACACATCACCTCCAACTGGGGTTCTGAATTTGTCTGGCACTTCTTCTGCTCCCTTGACATCCACCTCCACTTCACCTCTGGTTCTGGGTGATGGACAGATGGAATGGATGAATCAGATGCTCGAACAATACCTCCAGATCTACTGCAACTACCAGCAAGACAACTGTTTCAAACTCCTACCACTTGCAGAATTTGCCTACAACAACACACCCAATGTGACTACTGGAGTATCTCCTTTCTTCACTAACAAAGGCTACCACCCCAAGATCTCTGGCCATCCAGAACACAACCTGACCTCTGTTTTCCCATGCAAATATGCTGTTGACCTCAACCAATTGCACCAGTTCCTCCACTCAGAAATGGTCCTCACGCAACAATACTACCAAGGCCCTGTTGATGCCAAACAAACTTCAGCTCTGTCTGGACTTCAAAGTCAGAGACCTGGTCTTCATCAAGGCCAAGTACTTCTGCTCAACCTGGCCATCATAAAAAGTATCGGAGAAAAACCTCGGCCCCTATCCTATCATTGCACACCCCAGCACACACTTCTTCACCCTCCACCTACCCAACACTACGAACTCCATCCATCCCGTCTTCCATGTCTCACAGCTAGAACCTGCAGTCCTAAACATCATCCCCAACCGGAACCAACCTCCACTGCCTCTGGTCATCAACAAGCCCAAATTCAAGATCTCAGAAATCCTTGACTTGAAGATTGACCACTGGAGGAGACATTGCCAATTACTCTACCTGGTCTGATGGGCTGGTTATGAAGGCACCAATGAAGAGACCTCATGGTTACTAGCAACAGAACTCAAGCATGCCTTGGAATTGGTTGAACACTACCACTCCAAGTATCCCACTAAACCTGGGCCCTACTCCCCTCAACTCTGGACTTTATTCTGCCAACTCTGACATTACAAAAGGAAGGCTGCACTTTATTCACAGGGCAAGCAGATGGACTACTAATACATAGTAACAAATATATATATCTAGACCTCCTTCTCCACCTCCTCTTCCTCTCTGCTCCAGGCCTTCCCCCCCTCCCTCTCTGTGGCAGCCTCTGTCACTTCCTCCTCCAGAGCAAACTCCAGGTCTAGGCACCTCCAGATTTCCTCTAGGATGCCTAGCATTCTTTCCATCTGCATGCAGCTCTCTGCCGCCATGTGCCTCTGATCCATGGCCATGTTGCACATCTCTACAACCACAGCTGCAAGGACTTCCATGAGTGCGCCCAGCACATCATAGTTGTCCCCCTCCATCCACTCCTTGTCTTTGTCCTCCTCTGCCACTGGACTTTGTGTCCACGCCTTCTTCTTGCCAGCCCACGGCGGCACAACCTCCTTGCACTTCCTCCTCTATGTCAGCTGCAACCCCTCTGGTCACTCGCACCTGTGTTTCAGTTGGTGACAATGGTTGCATGACCTGGCCTTTCTGCTGCCTCCTGCCTTCATCTCACAGGCAACCCCCATGGTCGCACAGCCAAAACATGGGGCAAGGCCCCACATCAACTCCACAGGCCCTACTCTGCTCATCGAGGCCCTCAGCTGCTTGCCCTTGGAAGGGCCTGCAACTGAGCTCTGTTTTGACTTCAACAATCAGCATGAAAAAAGAAACATACGGACTTGTAACTCACCTGTGACCTCCTCTGCGCACACCCTTGCCTCAACCTCCACCTTTCTCCATGTCTTGACCTCTGCTCATTGCCTCACCTCTTCCTCCACCTTTTGCCTCACCTCTTCTTCTACCCTCCAGCGCTCCACCTCCTTTTGCACCTTCATGTGCTGCCACCACTCCATGTTCTTCTTGTAGAACAATTCATCATCATCATCATCATCATCATCATCATCATCATCATCATCATCATCATCATCATCATCATCATCATGTTTATGAAGCTGTTCATCACTCCACTTTGACAGGTTGTTGTTAGTGGTTGAAGACAAGATAGAAGATGGTAAGATGCAGACAGAAACCCTTTCTGCCCCAGTTATACAAAACCCATGCTCCTATTCAATCTCTGCCAGCATTCTGCTCCATTGTTCCCTCAACCCTAATTGGCCCTCAGGGGTTCAGGCCTAAAGGGGGATACTGTCATATCCTGTGCTGTGCAAGTCAACTCTGCTTCTCTGGAGCCCAACTCCAGACCAAGTCTGCCTTCCACCTTATACCAAGTCCACATTTCTGCAAGTCCACACCTCTGCATCTCCATTCCCACATCTCCACTTGTCTTTAACTCTTTCACCCCTGTACCTTGTTCCTCATGCTTCACACTTTTGACAGACATTTGACATCAGGAAAATGGTGAGAAGCTGCTATAACCAGATAGATGTGACAAATAAATATCAATACAACATGATTGAATAATCCTGAAATGACATTACCTTCAGTTGTCAAGTTAATGTCAAAAAGCCACATCTCTGATCCTACAATCACAGAAAGATAGATTCCTTGTAGTGGAATATAGCCCTGGACTGACATGCTACAAATGTATCAGCCATGATCTTTCAACACTCAATCTGATATGAGTTGATAAGATTGTTATCATCATGTTGTAATGCTGAAAAAGGAATACCTTTAGATTCATAAATTGGTAAGTTCAAAACTTGTATGTGTGATGTTAAATGATCTATAATAATTTCCTTTATATATAAAATAAAGAACAAAAGATATTCCCTGCCAAAGAAGATAGTGCTGGATAATTTTTGCAAGCCTTTTGAAACTGATCATGCATGAAAACACAATCAGAGTGCTGCTTATGACACTGCAGATATTGATGATCTACACCAATCATATAGATTTATATCAACTGTACAATATGACTGACAGGTTTTGATCTATGCTCTCATCCCAGTCCTGGATTATCTGACATAAGCTAGGTGTGTATCATTCTGATGTTAATTGTAGGGTATTTATAAAGGATGATCCTATATATGGCTATCCCATTTTCCTAATGGACATGCATAATGTCTCCACCTTCTGATACCTCCTGGTCTGACTCCCTTTGACTTGTTCCGACTTCCTTCAACAATTCCTGACATCTTCTGACTCACATTGTGCACAACTCCAGTACTCCGGTGTCACCCGTGTTTACTTGTCCCTGTAGTATATAAACCCCTTTTGTATTTTGTATTCTGCAGTTCAAATATCAACTTTGATCACTCCTCTAATCTGTCCAACTAAGCCCCCACTTGACCACTCAAAGCTAGTCTTCTTGTTGTCACTCCAACTCTCTGACATCTGGCCTGACCTTCCTTTCCACCTTCATCCTGACTCTGCTCCACTGCTCTGCTAAATACCAGACTGAACTCGGGCAAGGGTGCAACACATAAGTTGAAGCCAAAGTCTGCTCCACTTCCTTGACAACTCCAGACAGCCAAAAGGAGACAGTATCTTAACATAAGTGAAGTGTCCAAACATCCAGACAGTTTTTTGAGCCACTGTAAATCCGCATCACCATGTCCTTAATTTCCTCCACAACAATAATCAGGATATGAATTGACCAATATGTCCACACAACAGGTTTAAGTCAAATTTTTGCATGTCAGAAGTTATGTTCATCTGGCAAATGTGTGCACAGGCAAAATTTGTTTCCAGATATGAGCTCAATCTGTCCCCCTGGTTTTTTGATGTGGTCTGTGTGACAACTCTTTCACAAATGACTGTAATATACTCATTACTCAGCTTAGTGTCAAGCCATTCATGTAAGGCAAGGTGAGACCACACTCGGTCACTACACCACATGCTTCATTCATTTCATTGCTGCCAATGGAGAATCACACACACAGCTACTTCGACTGTGTTGGAACATGTATTGTCCTGCATACCTTTGATCTTGGAATTATTGATTGACGAAGGAATGTGCCTGCTTGCCATGGCACTTGAAGCTTGAACATTTTGCAGCGACAAACACTGCTATATTGAAATATGGCAGGTTGTGCTTAGATTGTCATATGAACATGTGTACTGAACCCCATCTCCAGTGATGTGCAAATGGTACAATACATTATTGCAAGGAAGGATAATGATATGTGTGACAAGCAGAGCAGTCGAGAACAGGTAGAAGAATAGGCTGGAAGTTATTAATCGAGGCTATCCTCAGGTTCAGCTGCCACACCGTCTTCGTTCCAAATCTGCAAGAACTGATGCAATAGAATGTCAGCACCGTCCGTCGAAAAACGGAAGCATTTTCACCCACCGTTGATCTTTGTGCTGCCAAATCCCGAGGTAGGACTAAAGAAACCATGGCGAAAGGTAGACGCTCCCAAGATATAGGTAATTTATGGCGTTTGATAGCTGGCTTGTCACCAACAGCGCTCTTCTTTCCCGGTACAAATTTACTGCATTTTCTGGAAGTGGAATAAGTCAAACAAGAGCCCCTTTTCACGCACATATGAACAAGCT
Source organism: Gyrodon lividus (assembly GCA_014904945.1). Taxonomy (NCBI): domain Eukaryota; kingdom Fungi; phylum Basidiomycota; class Agaricomycetes; order Boletales; family Gyrodontaceae; genus Gyrodon; species Gyrodon lividus. Next base: position 24,178 of record MU127444.1, read on the forward strand.
TACTCCTCAGATAGACCGTACAGCTCCTTCAAATGAGATTTCAGCAACATCACAAGACAGATAATGACCGAGGTCCTCATAATGTCGACATTGAGGTCAAGGACTGTGGGAGGTGCTAGCGGTTGCGTAGGGTCCTATGACCTTCGTGAGTGAGTATCGGCTTCCTGCAACAGCTGGTCTTACCACATGGGTGTCAAGTGGGGTCTGTGGTTGGGGCTCATGCAACTGTGCGAGAAGATGCGAAGGAGAAATAACTTCGATGAGCTGCATTCCGGAGGTGGATAGAATTGATGTCAGATGTTTGATGACAGTGAGGGCTTCCTCCTGGGTCTTGTAATCTAATGTGGCGAAGTTCTCGGCCATGTAACGGGCAAAGTTCATATCGTCCTAGATATCACTTTGAGAGGGAATGAAAGGATGTGCAAAGGCACACTCGCCTGCGATGACTTTAAGGCCGTCGGAACGTCGAATGTTTTGACCAGGGCCTTCAGGAAATCTTGCCGAGATGCTCTTTTTTCTCGTACCAATGAGTACCACCGTTGCAACAGAGCGGTCGGCTCAGGCTGCATGCGATAACCTGTAGACTTGGTGAGCAGTTGGTGGCAGGATGATAAAATCGTAGTAACCTTGAACAGCGTTCGGCGAGATTACTTTCTGATAGTCGAACGATTGCCTCGCGCTGACGATGAACCGAGCATTGAGAAGAGTCATATGCTTGTTGTACAAGATGGCGTGCAACGCATTCGCTCGGGCGCTTGTTGCTGTAATAGGGCTCGTTTCGAGCGCGACAATGACTGGGAAAGACTATAATTGCCAGTAGCATCAAGGATGCACACCGAATATGATCCGTCCATACCTGAAGCGGGTGCGCAAGGCCTTGCTTTACCGTGAAACTCAGGATGTCAACAGCAACAGCTTGTATCTGCGTGTTTTGAGAGAGCGCTGCCTCCAGTATTGGTGAGATGTAGCGTTGGACTACCGCCGAGCTGACCCTGTTCCAAAGGGATGCTTGACATGGGGCATGTCATGAAATAGCGGATTCTTTCTTACCCAGAGTCAGCAAAGCCTTCTGTGTTCCCAACGAGCTCGGCCACGTCGACAACGCCATCACTCTTTTTCTGGGCGGATTCTATAGTAGTGTCATGTCTTAAGGCTGTCCAGACATAATGTAACACATGAGATACCCACCCTTTTGCTGTTCCGCGTGCTTTGCCACTTCAGATACCAAGAAATCTTGCATGATCCTGAGCAGGCGTCCTCGACTCTCCTCGTCTGGAGATACGAAAATGGCATCCATGATATCAGCGGATCGCTCCAAGGTCATCAAAGTAGGTTGGGCGCGGAACAAGAAACCTTTACCGGCAATTCCGTAAGTTGTCGAGTCGTCGAAGGCTCCAGGATGGAAACTCACCTAAGCATTGCAAAATCCGACCTTTCAAACCAGGGTCACTGTACTTTGCGTGGAGAGCGAGTAGACTATTGTAGATGTGTTCCACAACCGGTCCCTGATGTGATCCAGAAGTCAAGAAAGACCAACTCTCTAGGGATTTCAATTACCTCCGAAACGCTGTTCAACTCAGTCACGAACTCTGTCGGAAGATTGAGCCTCTCTCTCAACGTAAACGAAATACACTCACCAGGCCGCTCAACGCGGAGCTGATCAAAACCGCAGTGTTCCCCAAGCAAGGAGACGATGAAGATGAGGATAGATAGGGTCCTGATCTCCACGACTGTCATTTTCTCGCCATTGCGAGCAATAGCTTGCTGGAGGCGCGCTAGCAGGTGTGTGAGCCCGGGCGGATGAGTGGTTGAGATAGAAGACTGACCATTGCAGGACTTCAGAAGGGCAACCAAACGGTAGAAATCGTGTGTTAGATACTGTACAACTCCACACATACACGCCACGCTTTCTTGTAAGCACTTGGATGGAAGGTAAGCAATCGTTGACTGTAGCGACAAAATCAGCCTACCACCACACCACCTATGTTGGACGGTTTGACGATCATGGGTTGCAGGATCAATTGCAATTCCTGGCCAAACTTCACTGCGGTCTTTGGCATATGAGGAATGGATGTTCGGAAGACTCGAAGCAAGTAGTCGGATACGGCCAGCTCGTCCGACTGCAAAACGACGTCAGGACATGTTACGATCAAACAGGGCTGGCACAAACGGAGGTGGGGTTCTTGAGGTAAGGGAGTAGCGTGGAGGCATTACTACCAGACAATACCAAGGGATATGCGGTCGCAAATAGATACAAGGTCCTGATGCAGGACTGGACAGTCTGAATTTTCAAATAAGTAGCTGCGCATCTGGCCACTGGATACTCACAAAGCCAGGCAAATCAGAAGCATCAACGAGGCCATCAATCAAGGTTTCACATATTTCAGAGTACCTCGCATGCATGAAGGGTGTGTCCGCTGAGCTTTGACTGGACATAATCTTGTGAAGAAGATCCTCTAAAGGAGATTGCCGATCCTTGAAGTAAGCAGATACGCCCATGATTACAGACACTTTCGAGAGAAGCGACGCCTTGTCCTGGGTATTAACCGACGAAGGAGGTGGCCTGCTCTTCAAGGTGACAACCTGAGAAGACACATTTTGGAACCAAATTTCTTCCATGGTCTTGACGGCGAGGTCCTTCACGGTATCATCCTCATCCAGCATGCGCAACACGAGTTTGGTGCAAATGTCAACACGACGACTCAAGTCCTCTGTCACGCTGTAATACTGCTTGAGGAGCTTGATAACACGCTTTCTTACTCCAAGGCCAGTGTCCTACAACAGAGAAGTGAGCGAGTCATCAATTATGTGGATGGATATGCAGATACCGCGATGCGATCGGCAATCCTTGAGTAGTAATCACCAACGACCTCTGGTGATTCTATCATATATCTGCCGATCAATTCTACAGCAGCATCTCGAACGGCAGGGGAAGAATCTAGCAGGTGGCCTTCAATTGCTCGGCGTACGCTCACCTATATCTTATCAGTTACACCCGTGGATAGAAAATCCATATGCTCACTGTGGAAAGGATGCTGGAATCGCTGGTCACTATTTGGCCGAGAGCTCGCAGAGCCTTGGTTCGCATGAACACAGGAGGAGCGTCAAGAGCCATCAGGACGACATTTAGGATGGGTCCGAAAGAACTCGTGAGATTCTGTACGGTGCCAATTTCCTCTGCAAGTAGATCGACGCGGGCAGCTTCCTCTTGAGTTCTGGCGTACTGTGAGTTTGGAGTATTAAGCCAAAACTGAGTTTATGCTCACCCCACGTCGAAGACATCGTTGAAGTGGTCTGTCCACATGCCAGATAGGGTATTCTGAAGCTTCATACAAAGTGTCAGCGTTGATCGCTTTTGGACGGTTCCACCATCCTCCTGGCTCTGTAAAACGCCACGCAATGTTCTCAATGCATTAGCCAACTCATGACCCCACATGGCAGCGGTTAACTCGCGAGCACTCTGATCTTTATCAGTGACACAGCTGCATGTACTTCACTTTATGACTCACTTCATAGGCTTGGTCGTCAGAAGAGCGCTTCACCAGATGGGAAGAGATGGCCACATGGCGAGCCCAGAGCGTTTCGAAGTCTTGGATGTTCTCCGTTGAGATGATCTGATTAATCGATTGTGAACCAACGTTCTTGAAATTGCAAGCAATAATAATAAATACTTCATCAAGCGGAAGAATAACATGCTTCCCACTGCGCTGCCGGGCCATCAAAGAGCTCGTTCGCAATCGGGCTGCAATAATACCCAAATGATCTAAAGCTATAGCTTTAGCCGCATTGGTGTCTATCTGAACACTGGTCTTCACGTCGTCCAGAGAGGCCACCTGAAGGAAGCCAGCCCACTAAATTGCGCACAACCTGGAAAGATCGGATCTCCATACCATGAATTTACAGATCACGCTGAGAATCAGGCTCGCTGCTGGCCACTCTGGCCAATACAGGACAACTAGAAGGTCAGTTATCAGGTTATCGAGGATGATCCGGTATTCGGCTTCGTTTGAGTTTTTCGTCTGCTTACTCTTGCCGGACCTACAAGTGGGATAAGAGGATGCTCGTTAACGGCAATTAAATTGCACCTCTGTGTCAGGAAAAGAACAATGGTCTTTGCAGCATTGGTAGCTGCCTCTAGGCCGGACAAATACAGTAGGATCTCCTGAAAGCAATCGTTTTGTGAGCTTTTGGACAAGTGAAAAACTGATTCTGATTTATCTACCTCTGAATCCTGTTCATCAAAGACGACGTCTTGAACCTTATCCAGCGTGTTGTCTTGTCTTTTAAGTGCACGATTCTGACGAGTCTTGGCAATCCTCCGCGCAGCTATCCGAACATCACGCGCTGACGTCTGTACGAGCTGGAGAAGCAACGCGGAGACTGTGCGTATAGAACGCCCATCACGTAGTCTGTGAGGTCGGTGTTAGCGATAGAAAGGGACCATTGAAAATAGGCACAGACCGGAACTGCCCAGCTTTCTTATGGCTATTCGATAACTTAATGAGCGACGACAAGATCTCTTCAATGATCCATGACCTTTGATCTTCATGGTTCGCGAAGACCTATGAAAGGTTTAGGCCAACTAAGTAGTAACATTATCGGCCAAGCTTACACTTCGGATAATCGAAAGAGCATCGAGGCGGAGGCCTCTCATCGCACTGCTACCTAACGTGCTCAGCACGACATTCTCTCTCTTACCCTTCGTGTCGCTCTCGGCAGACTCGACGACAAAAAACGGTCCTATAGCGATATACACCGCCTGGATGATGATGGCGTCTGACATCATAATACCATCTGCAGAGAATAGAGCATTGATGCGAGGCAGGGAGGCGGATAGGGCTTGAAAGAGCTCGGTTAGCAGCTTGCGCAGTTCACCGCAGCTTGAGTGGGTGTGTCGATGAAGACAGTTGAGTTGGGGTGACGCTGATCCACTAGCTCCTATGCCTTCTACGAAAGGATACACGATCGCAGTGAGCTGATTTTTGACGGTACTAAGGCAGGTGGCGATGAGTTCCTCCGAATAAAGCTGCGAATACAAAGATGTTAAACGGAAGTTGAAGCTCTCCTAATTACGACACCGACCTGCTTTGTGAGGCCTTCTCCACTTAGTAACGCCATACAGCACTCAGCAGCAAGGATACTATTCCGAGCAATTTCCAACTGAACAGCCAAAACATGCACGTTCGAGTCAGTCAGCTGCTGGGGATGTAAGTCAGACACTAGGCCCTCATTCTGCATCTCGATGTCCTGATGACCTAAGATGTCACTGTCTATTTGGATCTTCTGGCCTTTCTTTGATTTACTCGGTGATGTAGGCGCCGATGGTCGAGGCGCAGAAGTGTGTAAAGGATCCAGATCCTCTCCTGCCTTGATAGACCGCTCTAAGATTTTCATTAATCTCGAAAAAACTGGAGTTTCCATGTCCCCAAGGGTCTCTCGCGTTTTTGTCCCAGCACTGTCGCTAGCGCCGCCTTCACGTGTTGCACGTCTAGATCTCTTGGAAGGGCGCGCAAGCTGACTGATGTACTTTGTTAGCTTCCGTAGGACATTTTGCTGGAGATGCGGATGACTGTAGTCAGGGGTGAGAGCGGAGAAGAACTCCTTCGGGAGATCAGTGACTTCGACGTCAGCTGCAAGAGAATCTTCCGCCTCGAATATGTCCTCAATTAACGTAGTAAGCTTCTCGAATGGTGCTTTTGAATGCAGGCGGTCAGATCAGGGTACGCGCGCTATTGTTGTTCAGTTACCTCGTTCATCCCTGTCTCCCGTGCGCCGAGCGGACGACTTGGCACTTGCCTGGATTTCCCGATGAGTGTGATCATCCTCTTCGTCGGACTCGTCTCCTGAAGCTGGATGATCAGAAGGCTTGGATGATTCTTTTGACGGAGTTTTCCAGGTGGGAGTTGGGACGTTCACATACGCCAAGACTTGCCGAGGGGTCTTGGAGGACACATGAGATGAAGCTCCGCTGCTTGGCCTGGCAGTGGGGGTCGATTCCGTGGGGTTTGCCGCATGTATGCGCTTCTGAGAAGGTGTAACCAATTCATCTGGGGATTTACGCTTTCTGGGGGTCACAGAGGGCTCGGGGACGACGGAGGCAGGCGGCTTCGTCGGGGATGGCTCTAGTCTTGGTGTTGGATGTCGAGAGGTGATGCTCGGTGGGATTGGTTTGTTGTCTAAGAGCTGAGCCGAACGACCGAGGAAATCTTTGAAGAAAGGACCAGACTCTTCTGGCTTGTAAACACGTTGCTGAGTTTTGACTTGGTTTGGCTGGCCAAGAGCGAATGCAAGCGAGGAAGACGACGAGCGGATACCCGGGGGTGGGGGAGTTGGGTATGCTGAAGTGGGGTTGAATCGTTGCAGAAGAGAGTTTGCTAAAGCCGGAGCGTGATACGACGTATTGGTGGGTACTCGGGTGCGGTTTGAGAGGGCTGAGTAGTTGGATTGACTAAATTTAAGATCATAGGAGGCGCGAAGATAGCGTAGGTCATCAGTATACTGTAGTCAGGTAAAGGATGGGTTACTACATACGGTGTACCGTATGAGAGTAGCCGAACAGACTCGTCTCTGGTAGCTTGCCAATATTGTGAATGCTGGACTGGAATGGTTGGATTTGAGAGATAATGAAGCTCCTGGGAGTATTCTGTGAATGGGGCATTTGATGGTGGAAGTGTCTGATACGAAGCAGCATGAAAAGCAGAGTAGTTCGCGTGCATATACGTTGGAGGCGGCGCAGCAATGGACAAGTCGCTCATGTGCCTGGCAACTGTTTCATCGTTAGCTTAGATAGCATAAACCTAGTCAGGAAGCGCGGGAAGATACCATGTGCTGAGGGTGTAGCTGAAGCTGATGGGTATGCAGCAAACAACCTATGAGCTTCGTACACAGCGTCAGGAACATGTCCTGGTGCTAATGGTTGCATGCCACTAGGATCTGGGGAGTATGTACCCTGAGGCCCATGGCCATTCGCGTACCATTGATGACCACTCATCGAAGGCTAGCCCGACACCTTGAAAGTACTAGAATTTGTTGGTTAGCACTGAAGTCACGGTAATGGCACTGGGGAGTACTGTCCCGATTTGAAAACATGCGCTTCACATTCCACGCGTGACGTGCTTGGTCACAGTCGTCACAACGCTGGCATGGTACTACAAGTTATGAAAGAGAGCACAGTATGATAACCTGCAGCATCACATCTTTCTTCTCTTCCTCGACTTGCCCTCATCCACCTCTGCTTCGCGCTTACTCTTCCTCCCGGCCACCCTCATGATCTCCTTACGCTTTTCTTTCTCCTTTTCGCCCTTCAAGGCCTCCTCTTTGGCAACCTTCTTCCGGTGCACCTCCTTCCTTTCATTTTGTTTCTCCTTTCGCCTTGTAACTTGATCCTTTCTCAACGCCCTAATCTGCTGCAAAAGCGCGATGGCTTTCCTTTCTTCTGGCTCCATCACCACAGCACGCTGTTGCATGTACGTCTTGTTGCTCTGCGCTTTCATCAGCTTCGGTTTCGATGCGTAAGGCAGGGAGGCTTGTAGTTTCTTGGGAATTTTGAGGGGGTTAAATCGGCGGGGTAGGCGTTCGATGGGTTTGTAGTGCGAGTTGTTGTTAAGGGGGGTTTTGATGCCCTCGTCTCGTCGCACTTGGCCAGTAAGCCGCATGCCTGTCCATCGGGATTTGTCGGACAAGAGCAGCGATGTCACAGGGTTGTAGAATTTGCGAGGCTGGATGGAGTACCATGCTCGCAAGAAGATAATGTCTGCCAGATCACTTGATATGCATTCCCAAAGACGCTCAATTGAAAACTCACCACTCATGAGAACTTTATCTTCAAAGGTTGCGCGAAAAGTACCCTCTGGTTTGGAAAGTGCTTTCTTCACCTGACCCCTGATCCCAGAGACGGTGCGGATATTGGCACCTTCAAACTTGGCAACTTCGAGTGCGCTGTTGAACATGTCCTTCACGAACGCTGTGTTTTTGAATATTTTGAACGGAACGCCAGTTAGCTTCAACTTCTTCACAATCTTCGTCGACCGATCAATGTCGAGAACGACACCGGTGGCTGATACTCTGAATGCAGCGGTACCTTCGTTCAGTGAGTTGAAAGCGCAGAAGCCGGTATTAGGGAGAGCAACAGGCCCATAGAACGATGCATAACAGTGCATATGTTCTGGAGTGTACTTGAGCATACGCATACGGATGGAGTGGTCATCTAACGAGTATATAGGAATAGTCTGGAACCGTCGCCAACCAAGAGAGAAGATGAGTGGATCATTGGTCTTGAGGGTTCTTGTGAACCAGCGGTGTCGCTTTATGCGGGCTTGGAGGTACCCGAAGCGTTCTTCAGCAGGCAGTAGACCTCCAACGATGATGGGGTAGTGAGGATCGAAGTTTTCTATCATCTCGCAGGGAACACAAGAGAGCTCGATGCGGACGTAGATACCTGGTCTGTGACCCTCTACGAGTGCGCGCGCTTCGGCATCGATGCCCACGAACTCGGCGCGGTTGAGCTGGAGCTGACGATTGATTTCATCTTTCTTCTCGTCATAAAAATCCATCTTCTCGTCTTCGGGGTCGTCATACTCCTCGTCAAATTTTCGTTTGAGGGCTTCTTTTTTGGCGGCGAGTGTGGCTGCACGAGCGGTTTCTGGGTCTTCACATTGAGGAGTTTTATAGGATTCCCCAGTTTCCAGGTCCTCGAAATCCCCGCCTTCTGACACGTATTGTTCGACTTCCTCTCCAGCGGGAGCAGATGGATTTGCAGTGATGAACATGGAACGTAATGATTCGAGCATCTCTTCATTCTCCCATTCTTGCAGGTCCTGGGGTGAGAGAATCTCTTTAGTCATGTCAAGGTCGTCGTCGTAAGACTGAGCCGTCTCTCTGGGATGAAAGAAATCGTCATCAAAGTCGGTAAAAGCGTCGTCAGGGGCGTCTGCTTCCTTTCCGCTGATGATTTGGTCTGGCGTGAGTGAGCTGGAGTATATTAGTGACATCCAGTCTTTTCTCCGTCTGCGACGGTTGTGCTCCATAAATGCGGCCTTAGCTTTCTCGGATAGGTCTCTTTTCCATGCTGGAGGGGCATTATCATCTTCATCTTCGCCCTCATCCCCGTCCCCTTCTTCTTCAACACCGTCGCCCCCATCGTCCTCGTCGCTTTCTTCGTCATCGAGAGTGAGTGGAAGGAAATTGTCCCTATGCTCCCATTCGTCGTCGCTCCCTCCAAGCTCAGAGTCGCTGTCCGCGAAAGGAAAGGCGCCTCCGTTGTCATCGTCCCCTGAAAACCCCTTCATCGATCTCGTGACTTTGCGAAGGGAGGTACGTCCATAGTCACCGCGGAATGTAGTTGGCATATCATCCTCGTCCACATCATCGACATCTTCCGAATCATCCTCGACTTCACCTCGACTCGCTTCTGATCCTTCATCGCCCTCATCGCCATCGTACTCTTCCTCTGATCCGACCTCGCTTGCATCGCTCTCATCTTCATGTGAAGCGTCTGGAGCGATGACTGTCAGGTTTTTAGAGGAAGACCCGAGTAGTCTGATTTGACTCCGAGATACGCCGTCCGCAAGGGTAGCATCAACGTCCTGGAGGTTCATGACCATTTGTTCTCCTTCGCCCTGGGGGACTGAGCAGGGGTATCAAGAAGCCAGCGTACCACACGAACGAATGAGCAACTTACTGTCCACCGCCCCACGTGTAAAGTTACCGGAGACATTGATCCAGACTGAGTCTTTGTCGTACATGACACCTCCGACATCACTCATTGGCGCATGGACGAGGAGCTTCTTCTTCTCACTCAATTTTCTTCGTTTCTCTGAGTCTGCATCGGGGAGGGGACAGGGATCTCCGAGCATTGTGATAGATGCGATTTCCATGTCGCCTACACCGGGTATATGGACCTTTGTGCTTTGACGGAGGTTGGTACCCCGCAGATAGCCATACAGTGTAACTGTGCGATCACAACTGCCTTTGGATGCGCGAATGGTTTCACGTGGTGTGAGGTCCTCGATACGGTCGGCAAGGAGGTACGGATGGCTGTTCCGGAATACGAGGGGACGGAACTTCATGACACTGATGAAACGAGAGAGGTTGAGGATTTCGGTATCGGGATAACGGCCGTTGAGAACACCGGACAGATAGAAGAGCTTTGCGCCCTGGTAAATTTCTGTCCAGAAGCGCTTTTTGAGGGCCTTCTTGGTAGATTTTAGGGTTGATTGTTTTTTGATGAGATCAAGGTGGGAGAGGACACCGATGACTTTTGGGAAGCCGTGAGACTGGAGGATATTGAGGAACTCGAAGGATTCCTGTACATGACGCTATGAGTAGTCTAGATAGCAAAAATATGAGAACAAACCATTTCGAAGCCATACGAGGCGTCGATCATGAGGAGGACCAAGTCAGCGACCTTGCCGATGTCGATCATGGAGTTAAGGTCATTGTTGCACTCGATGAAGGTGAGCCTCCGCTTTTTCCCGCTGACGACGGTGATTGGGCCCTTGGCTTCGTGTAAGATTTGTTTGGAGTATCGACGGACGAGACTCTTGAGGAGGGTAGTCTTTCCGACCCCTGGAGGTCCAACTATGGCGACGATGACAGGTGGTGGAATGTCGTCGGGAGTTCTATCGACCAATGGAACGTGAAGGCGAGTCTGATCACGTTCTACGTTCCTGCGACCTTGACGGTCGGCGCGTCTGCCTGACTTTGGTGCAAATGCCTGACATGGTGATGGTGAATGAATGATCAGTAGTGAAAGTTATAAAATCACGGCACCTTCTCGTTGAATCCAGATTGCTGTTGTTTTCCCTTCCCCTTTTTTCCTGCCTTGCTGCCAGACTGGCCAGGTCGGTGAGGCTTGTGTGTTTGGTTCTCCATGCAGGATATGGATATGCCAGGTTGTCCTTCCGAGCTCGGAGTACTTGGAGAAAATCTTGGCCATCTAATTTGGAAAGTGACCCCCGATGGATTTGGAGGGGTCACATTTACGTCCACGTGACTGACGCGTACTGGTGTGTTGTTTGGTTTTCAGTTGACAAGTCTCCAAGCTGGTTCCAAAAAGTCTTTCCGTCAGCGTCACTTGCCCGCTTCTCCGTCTCCTTTCTCGCTTTTTTATCATTTTCTTGTATCCTGTTCCTTCCAGCGACACCTCCGATGGCTAGAAAGTCATCATCACATTACGAGTTCAGCATCCCAGGAGATGAACTTGAACATCACCGCATCCAACTCGAACACAACTTGCAGAATACCGACTTATCTCTTCATCTATCATCTGTTCCAGACGAGGACGATGGTGTCAACGAATCTGTTGAATACCCCAGACACAACTCTGCACCCGAACATCTTGGTCTTGCCTCATTTGAACAACATTCTCGAGAAAACATTGATTTCGATGGCCACAGCCATCTTCACGCTTGGTCTATCCACGACGATGAAGGCATTAATCCGTATGATGCCCAGACTATGTCAACTGTTGCACATCATGCTAGCGCCATCACTATGACCGCTGGGCTCGCACGTGGTGGCAGGAGGGAGCCGAGCATCAGCGGCGCAGAATATGATCCTGAACGGCCCTTGCAAGACATCATGGCTGTTATGGGAAGCAAAATTAGCATAGGCGATGTCTATGGTCACTCTAAATCTCGCAATACCGTGCGGTGACTATCCCCAATATTTTATCCCCTCTACTTACTTCGTCTCCTAGATACCTTCTAGACAGCAAGCGACGACTGCCGATTATGATTTCTCTGCCCCTGACTCCATACCAGTCGATGCTATATCAATGGCGGCGCGCTTACGCTCTCCCAAGGCTACTGATGGCGGGTCTGATGTTGAGGCAGAGAGGTCGCAAGATATCTCTCGTCCGAAATTGTCGGAGACGCTACAGCGTGTCGGGTTCTCCCCTCGACGTCCTCGCAGCGTCCAGTCTCGAGTCTCACAACAAATAGCCCATGGCACACCCGAAGCGTCACACAGATATACAGACGCTAGCCTAACTCGCCGTAGTATTACTCCCAAGGCACGAAAAGTTTCCACTGTCTCTTTTGATACCACCGCCACTCCAATTCGGAGGCATGTCTCGCAACCCGCAGTGGCTCAACCGCAAGTCAAGATTCAACCTCCAACCCCCTCTGCGTCTGGCTCTAGGTTCACAAAGATGGCTCGAGGACTAGCGCGTGATGTCCGCTATGCTCAAGACCAGTGGCAGGCTGAAGATGCCGCAGATACCACAGGTGAACTGAACCACGTCAGCCATACATCGCGAAGGTCCAGTCGCAGCCGCGTGCACCTCCCAGACGTCACCGGTTTAACCAATGCGGTTATTTCGCCAGCCAAAGGAAATATGGAACGGTATGGTGTCCGCGGACCGGGGTCTAAGGAGGTTGAAGGTAAAGGCTCTCACCTAATGGTCAGTGTCAGAGAGCTTACGACTTACCCGAAAGCTCGCCTTGTCGCGTCTCTCAATGCACTCCACGCGAGGTTGGCGCATCTAGAGACTGAAAATAGTGTGGCCCGACGTCGGGTTCGAGAGCTTGAGTACGAACTTGAGCAGTGCAATCGGGATGTTGTCAGAGAACGCACGCGAATCATCGAATCTCAAGATGCAATCGATGTCAGCCCCGCTCGCGCCGGGCCCTCCACATCTCGAGCAAAAGGCAAGGAGAGAAGGAACAAGGAAGCAGATCAACAAGCATCTAAATATTTCGAAATCGTCGAGGAGAAGAAAGGTGATCGTAAACCAGCTTGTACAATATAATTCCTCCTAACAGTTTCCACAGCGTTAGAGGCTCTCATCACGACGTTGAGGGCCCACCTTACCCGTGTGACTTCTGATCTGTCTTCTCAGCAGCAACTCCTAGAGGATCTTCGTCGTCTCCGGGAGTCGGACGCTCTTTCCTTGACAGAGAAAACACAGGAAATTAACCAGCTCAGGACCGAAGTCGAGAGACTCGCCGGTGAAATCGAGGTTCTTCGTGGGGTAGTGGAAGAGGGTCTCAATGAGCGACGTCAAGTACGGGAGGGAGCTGCGGATGAGGAAAATAGTCATCCGGGGGATCTTGAGTCGGGCGCGGACGATGACATCGCTGAAAAATCTAACTCGACGTACTTCAGCCGCCCACCAACGCCTGCGCTATCCATGAGAAGAAGTGCACCAGGAACGCCTGCCCACTCAAATCATCCCCGGGCTCCTCCGCCTTCTGTCGTCGATTCTCCCGCACCTTCAGTCCGGCGATTCATCAATCGCGAGGAGCTTGATCGAATATCTGCGGACCTAGACGAACGTCGCTCTGAGCGGTCATCTAATGCTTCCTGTTCGTCTACTCGCAGCTCTCATGCCGCGTCGCTGGCTACTGGAGATAACTCAGACGCTGAGGAACGTGCGTCGGTGGTACGGTCTGCGCAGCTCGAGTATGCACCTGAAGCTCCTGCCCCGTCGTCCATCAAGAGCCACACAACTACCCGCCCGCACGTCCGAATTCAAGATGAGAAATGGAAGGGCGATACTGTAGGGTCCAATCCTCCCTTTCCTAGTATCAACTCGGAACGCATGGAGCGTTTGTTCTTCTCTGCATCGCGCCACAATGCAAATTCATGCCGGATGTGCAAAGGTCGTCGGTCCCACTCTCACAATAGCGGTGCGCATCAAGAACAGAACAATCATCACGGTCCTATCGAACGCAAGGAAGATAGCGACGAAGGTTTTGACGAGGGTATGGGCCGCGTGCACGAGGTCAGCGGCGATTTGGGAGGTGCCCCTACTATCAGGGAGATCCTTGAACGGATCGATCGAAATGGCGGCGTACTCAGACCAGTGGACATCCCCCCCCAAACTGTACTTGCTAGGGTCGTGCATGAGCTGGAAGACGAGTTCACTCATTTCAAGGAGTAGGTCTAGTCATTGCTTGGTGACCTTGGGCTGATGCTAACTCTACGAAAGAATTTATAGCGACCTCGCCGAAGAGTACAAGTCCTTGGACTGTGCAACCCAGGCCGCTAAGCGCCATGTTGCTGCCGACCACCTGCGGGATGTGATAGATATTTTGGAGCGCAAGGTAACCATCACTGTTGTTCTCTACTCGTCATTTCACGCTTCAATTTCTTCTAGGGCAACCAGATAGCGTTACTGTATGATTTATTGATTTTCAAGGACAAACCACTGGAGGGATAGTGTAACACTCCCAGCGGCTTATGTATATGCTGAAAAATATGGACAGTCGCTGCACTGTTTGGTTTGATGACAAGTTTAGGATTCAGTTCAAGATCTCTGATATTCTGTTAGAGCCAGAACAAGGTGCAGGTGCACGTCTGTCGTGGCTAATGGATCGGCATCAACCTGCTGTCCTACCTTCTCACCCCGTACACTAATTCAGCAAAGTGGCCTGAGGGAAAGAGAATATCTGAACTTGAACATTGCGGATCCTCGACATGGCAATATCAGCTTTGTGTTGGAACCTGGCTTCCGAAAACCGTCACTCGCAGGCGCTCGCTTGAAGTTCTGCTTGTCCTTTTAAGCTTGTTATGTGAACCCTGTCTGATACAGTACTAGTTGTCACTAACCACCAAGGCAGCAGCATGTAAGTGTAAGCCGAAGCAACGTCAACAACTACCAGCGTCACTGACATATACTTCAGTCTCATCGGTTCCCCTCATCTGACGGAAACACATATATTCATGTACAACATCTCATTTTGGACCCCGTTTAAATCATACGCTCATACACGTTCCGTCTTGTCCAATTTTCCTTGGTGTTTCCCCCTCTCGAGGGCGGTTTCCAGTAAGCCTACAGCTTATCGTCACTAGTATAGATACCACTCACGATACTGAATATAAAAGCATCCAGTATTGCTGCCTTCTGGTGTCACAGTATATATAAGCGGACAGCGATCTTGACCCTCTTACATAGCACAGGGATTTGAAGTCACACAGCCCTGAACACTGAACAGCGAAGGTCAGTTCCCGGCCATCAAAACAAGTCTTGCATATGGCGTTGTAACGGACAAGCATGATTACGGTTCTGATCTGATGCTTCCTCGACGGACAGCCTTAGACGAGGAACTGTGTCGAGCGCTGAGCGAACCCAGTCAACGAGATACTACATGGATATGGGGCGTGAATTGCCATGTCGTTCAAACAACATCTACTCATTAAAGTAAAGCACAACAGAGTAGACCATGGGGTATGTATTAGTGAAGAAACAATAGAAGAAAACATGAGAGGACTAGGGGACATTCGAAAAGCATTTCCTGAAGGTGCAAGGCCAGCCCGTTGCAAATCTCAGTTACAATAGTATCAGCAGCAGCCGTACGCGTGCCCTTCATAACACAAAAGAGAAGCATCGATGTTTAGTGAACGAGTCAGACTTCATCGCAACCTACCTAACCATCTAGAACTGTATAAACAAGGCTTCAACTACAACCCGGCCATACAAGAAAGAAAAGGACCTCTCAATGATGAACAAAGTGATAAAGATAGGTGTCCGAGGGGAAAGATGAACAGAGGTCCACGAACGTCTTTTTTCACCAGTTCATGGTGCTCTCCCGCAAGATGGGTGTGGAGATGGCACCTGTATGAATAGGGCGGCGTTCCCTCATATTTGTGACGTGATGATCATAACCGTCGTCTGCGGCACGGACACCTTGGTAGCCCCTCAAACTATCCTCCGCATAGTAGAAGCTCCTCCTCCGTTGTTCACCTACAGTATCGCGATCGAACTCCTGTCCTTCGGGGCGCACTCCAGTATAATCAACATGGTCAGAAAGACGTCTATGTGCGAGCTCGCGGCGTTTTTTGATCGCTCTGTAGGCAACGTATGCAACGATCATGAGAGCAATAGCGCCGAGGGAGCTGACAACACCGATGATCGCGTCCTGACGAACGTCGGACCCGCCTGACGACCCACTACTTCCCCCCGCTGCAGGGCCAGAGATAGACTCCAGGTCTAAACTGGGATCGACGCAAGCCGCAAGTGACGTAGGAATAGATCCGTCTTGACCAGTATAAAAGACGGATTTTTGATTAGAGATGAGGCTGGCGAGAGTGGACACTTTGTCGCCGGGCAGGTAACCTTGCCAGATAGTTCCAAGCAATGCAATATCTGCGGGCCCGGTGTAGGTCGATGGCTCATAGACAATCAACTCATAGTTCTGCACTTGTGCGACTGTTATGTGATGTCAATTAGTTTCACATACGGTAGAGTGTGTCAATGTACACACGTACCATCGATTCCGAGGGGTGTGGCTATCACCTGAGGGAAATACTCAAAAATTTGCCCCGGAGAGTCAGCATTCTCTGCTGCTACCCACTCCCAATTGAGCGATGCGTTGAATAGGACATTGATCAACACGTCACTGGTAGGGACATTATCGATATCAAGCTGTGGCTGAGGCAAGATAACCCCAGGTAATCCACTAGGAAGGGGAGGTGCGGAAGGAGGTGAGGTGGGAGCAGACAAAGCCAAAGAGAGTGTAGTCGGTGCCTGATCAGGATTAGAAACGGTAGGGGTCACCGTTGGCACCACTGTATTGAGCAAAAGCGAAGAGATCGTGGACAAGTAATTGTAGTTGGAGTTGCTGGATATCGAGCCTGTATGGGTGTCGGTGGGGGTTGAGGTCGTGGTAGCACTCGGAGTCATCGTCTGCTTCATTGTGGAGTTACTACCAGGGAAGCTTATCACAGTTGAGGTCGGGCCAGAGCTTGTGCTACCAGATGACCTGTAATGATGGGGAATTAGCTACGTGCTGTGTACATTCAAAACTCCTACGTACGAGGACGGAGTGGCGGAAGGCCATGGGGACGAGCATCCCAGGATATTACCTAGTAGACCACACGAGGGAGCAGGTGTAGCACTGGAACTAGGAGTAGAAGACTGTCCAGAAGGTGTAGTCGAGATGGGGCTGCACTCAATCCCGAGAAGGCCGTCGCAGGAGGTGGTTGGCGAGGGCGACCCGCTTGTGGGTTGACTCGCTGGGGTGCTCGGCGACGCTGGACAACCGATTCCAAGGCCCAGAAGGCCACCGCAAGAGGTCGTCGCAGAAGGAGCAGAAGACGACTCCGTTGGCTGGCTGGAGGGTATAGACGAGGCCGGGGGACAACCAATACCGAGTCCCAGGAGCCCACTACACGGTGTGGAGGTAGGAGCAGCAGAGGTGGGTGTAGAGCCTGGGGTTGTTGGGGAGTCTGTGGGCGGCGTTGAGGATGAAGCCGGACAACCAATACCAAGTCCCAGGAGCCCACTGCACGGTGTAGAGGTGGGTGTGGGTGTGGAGCCTGGGGTTGTCGGGGAGTCTGTGGGCGACGTAGGCGGCGTTGAAGATGGAGCCGGACAACCAATACCAAGTCCCAGGAGCCCACTGCATGGTGTAGAGGTAGGTGTAGGTGTGGAGCCTGGGGTTGTCGGGGAGTCTGTGGGCGACGTAGGCGGCGTTGAAGATGGAGCCGGACAACCAATACCAAGTCCCAGGAGCCCACTGCATGGTGTAGAGGTAGGTGTAGGTGTGGAGCCTGGGGTTGTCGGGGAGTCTGTGGGCGACGTAGGCGGCGTTGAAGATGAAGCCGGACAACCAATACCAAGTCCTAGGAGCCCACTGCATGGTGTAGAGGTGGGTGTGGATGTGGGTGTGGGTGTGGAGCCTGGGGTTGTTGGAGAGTCTGTGGGCGTAGTTATAGGCGGCGTTGAGGACGGAGCCGGACAACCAATACCAAGTCCCAGAAGTCCGCCACAGGAGGAACTGGCTGGTGAAGAGCCAGCTGATGAGGGGCTAGAGGACGAAGGGGCAGGGCAACCAATGCCAAGACCAAGGAGTCCACCGCACGAAGACGTAGGAGTGGATGGAGGCGCAGTTGTCGGGGGAGTGCTCGTTGTCGGTGCAGCTGTCGTCTGTGGTGTTGATGAGGGAGGGGCCGAGGAAGGAACCGATGACGAAGTTGATGGAACGGGACAACCAACACCGAGGCCCAAAAGTCCACCGCATGAAGAGCTCGAGGGGCTCGAAGATGGTGGTGGGCATCCAATTCCGAGTCCTAGCAAACCTCCACAACTAGTGGGCTGAGCAGACGAAGTTGTTGGGGGTTGTGTGGTGGTAGCAGGGCTTGAGGACGGGGCCGGTGGTGTAGAAGTCGACGGGTTCGTTGACGTCGGAGAAAGGACGGTTGAAGTTCCAGAGGTCGTTGTAGTCGTGGTTGGATCAAGCCCTAGCCCAGTTCCAAGGCCGCCAAGCAAACCACCAGCGTCGCCACCAAGATTATCAATAGTGCCTCCGAGACCACCTAAAGGTGCGCGAAAATGGAGTTCAGGCGTGAAGTAGGGATCATTACGATGATAGGAAAAAACGTACCGAGTAGGTCACGTCCCTGAACTCTGTTCTTCAAGGAGAGAGACCGCCTCGCGTGAGAGAGCGAGGTGGAAGAACGAGAGGCATCGACGGCACTTGGAAGGAAAGAAGCGACTGCTGCGAGGAGGAGAAGATAGATAGCGGGATACATAGAAGCAAGTTATGTTACTGCTGTATAGCAAGGACAGCTAGACACTGATTATATTCGTGCCAGAAAAAGGGTAACGAGTGGATTTTGCTCTAGAGAGCAATTGATAAATTTTGTTTCCTGGCGTCGCGAAAAAGAACTTTGCGGCCAACAAATCTTGAGCTCTACGTCGGCGACAGCGTTGCGGATGACCGGGAAACACGAGAAAAGGGAAAGAAAAGAACGATAGTGAGGAAAGCGAAATGGTGAATGTGCAAGACGCCCGTCGCGGTGTGGTTGGCTTGGATCACACGGTAACGACGTCCGTAATTATCATTTGATCAATGTACTCACTTGCTTGTTTCAGGCTCTCTTCTGTACTCCTCCGAGATCTCCTTTCTCACCGAATCACATTACTGATTATTGCTCGCACCATGAACGTATATTTTAAATAGCCTACTCGTGACGACGACGACGACGACGACGACGAAGGACCCTACTCTTAGCTCTGGACGCGTGAATCCACCGTATCCAAGCAACCCACGTTTGACAAATTTATACTTTTAGCTATACACAACTACACGGATTCAAACAGTTTATCCACCGTTCATTTTGCTCTCCGCGCAGCTCACTCTCAGACAGCCAGATGGCATATCTTGCATTGCAACATATGGCATAGCATCGAGCAAACATGAATAATTGGAAATAGAAGCCATGTCAAGATATCAGAAAGTACCAACACGTTGATCTAGATGAAACCAATCTGTGCGCAGGGTGAAGCCGTCAGCGGAGATCATCGCTCCGTGATAATCACACATTACCTTGTTTGCAACATCCAAAGCATCGTGGTCAGCAGCAAGGCGAACGTATGCCTTCTTCTTGCCATCCGGTCTGAAAATGTCATCAGCTTCTGTCGGATGGAGAACGTGAATAATTTGAGTCCCTACCGGATGAGGGTGTTGATCTTGGCTGCCTGGACATCGTACAACTTCTTCACAGCGTCCTTAATTTGGCGCTTGTTCGACTTGATATCAACGATGAACACCAACGTGTTGTGCTCCTCAATCTTCTTCATGGCCGACTCCGTGTTCAAAGGTCTAAATCCATCATCAACGTCGCCATCAAGGCATGATCTTAACCAGGGTAAACGCACGAAACGATAGTCCGGAACTCATCCATTCGTGGCGCATGAGGGATAGATTTCCGAGGGTACTTGGGGTTACGGGAAAGTTTCAGGGTCTTTGGTCGGCGGAAGGTGACTGAGAAGCGGGGCTTGCGTGATGAATGTGAGTTCACGCCTTGGAGCGCGGCTTTTTTGGCGGCCTTGGCCTTGGCATCTTTTGAGGATGCAGCTTTCCCGGCTGTGGGACGCAATAGTATCGAGTGATGTTGAATTGAACTGTCAACCAGCGCACCTGCTGCCTTGCCCTTCGATGTTTTCGTGGTGGCCATGAGTAATTCCGAGTCTAGGGGAGCAGGGAGTAAGTACCACGTCGGATACGCAGAGACTGGCTATGCAACAAGCTAGTGGCAACGGTCGTGACCCGAGGGCCATGGCTCATCCATTCCGCATAAGATTCTCTGCCATTCCATCGTCACAGATACACACAGGACCCGTTGTCCAACCCCAGTATCGGTCATCCAGTCAAAGCTCGCCCGATCCACCCCAGAATGTCGTTTCTCTGGCACGAGATGTGTACCAGACGCATAGGACGTGTCGACGACACTGTTCGACAGCACAAATAACGATATAGGATGCTTACCTTGATGGATTTGGGCCTTGCTCGTCGAGGAGGATGACTCGGAGTAGACTTGGGTCTGTTCCCTTCGGGTGTTGCCGAATGCAGCCAGTGGCTGTGCAATGGACTTGCAAATCACTCCTGATGGATGCATCTTCAAGATTGTTCACTAATTTATTCACCTTACAGCTAGGGAGACGTGCAACTGTGACTCTGAAAACCGTAACATTATCAGACACAAACATCTACATTCGTGAACAGCGGAAGAGACGATAGCAATAACGATAAAGTGGCAAAGTGGCAACAAAGGTGTCGTTACACCCGACAGACGACCGTGCACAGTAGTAAGACAAAAGCACACAGGGAGCCCTCTTCATTGTGCCTGAGCCTCCTGATCAACAAACTCCATCGCCTTCTCACGTTCGATGCTCTGAATAGAGCTAACCTTTTGGTTGTTGAAGAGAACACCGTAGAACTTGTCCGCAGTGACGAGCATTTCGGGCCGGAAGGTTGTCGTGATGAATTGGGCTGTGTGCGAAAGCGATTTTATCATATCTGAGAAGAGGAATTAGTATATGGAGTTGAGCAAGGTGTTGTCATCACTCACTTGCAACGGCCGTACGATATTGTGCGTCGAGATTTGCATCAATCTGTGCGTGGAGGGGTTAATGCGTGAAGAACCACCACTCAACCGCACCGAACCTCATCAAACAAGTAAAATGGTGCAGGATCACACTTTTGTATAGCAAACACTGCAAACCAGCCAATCAATCATCGCTGCGGCATCGTAAGGACGACTTCATACCTGTAGCAAGGGCAACAAGTGATTTTTGACCACCAGATAATTGCTGTATACGCAAGCCTTCGTCGACTTTCGAATTGAATGATACCTGTAGGGGGTGTTAGATACTGGCAGTTCGAAGGTCGCAGACAAATGGTGTCAACCTTTATTGCAACGCCAGTGTAATTGTCAATCGAACTTTGCTGAATATTGTCAGCTTCATCCATGGCTTCTTCATCCTGCTCGAAACGTCAGCGTGGCCAAAGACGGCGATATAATGAGAGTTGATGGTCTCAACTGACCTGGTCTATCCGTCGTTGAATGATCAGTCTACCCCGACCAGCCGGGACCAACTTCTCGAACACGTCCTCGAAATTGCTTGCCACTTGCTTAAACGTCCGCTCAATGGCCTCATCTTTTCGCTGGTCAAGCACCTGAACGAGCTCCTCGATAGATGTTGCAGAGTTGTCGAGGTCTTCACGTCGTTGCAAGAGTTGATCACGCTGCTTCGTAAAGGAGTTATACTGCTCGAAGGCCTTCTTGTTGACGTGTGCGAACTTTTTCAGGCCCTCGTTCACGGTATGGAGTTTCTTGACTAACTAGGAATACAACGTGTGTTAGCGTAAATGCGTTTTCACGTCGATTCAGAATTACAAACCCGATCAAGCTTTTCGTTTGTATATTTCTCGAACGCTTCTTCGGGTAGGACACCGAGATCACGGATGTTGCGATTACACTCGTCTTTGCGTGCAGCCAACATCTGTTTCTTGGCAAGGTAACGTTCAGTATTTTTTTGCAGTTTCGTGACGCTACGACCATCTTCTGATTGCTGCTGTTGAGCCTTTTCCAGAGATACACGTAGCTCCTGAAGTTCGGTGTTGAGCTTTTCGACATCCTTGTCCGCGTCTACGGTAGTCGGTTGAGTGGCGTCGGGGGAATGGCAAGACTAACGCATGCCTACCTTGAGACCGCTTTGTTGCAGCGGCTATGGAGGTGCCGAGCGATCTGAGCTCCCGTTTCCGGGCATCAAGCGATTCTGCTGATGTGCCGTTTCCGCTCTCGGCTTCTCCTATAGCCTCCAGCTTGACCTGCAGCTCTCGCTGTCGACGACGGAGACTTTCGTTGAGCTCAATCTCTAGGAGATTTTTCCGACCATCCATCTATGAAAAGTATAACGAAGACCGCTTAGACGTCATTATGAGCGTCACAACCCACGCAGCTTACCTCCAAACGCGTCTTGCCGAGTTCAAGGACTTGTCGTCTTCGTTCCTGCACCTCAATACCCAGGGCCTCCATCATATTAGCTTCCTCATCGGTCAGATTTTGAGTGAGCGGTGTCGATAACTCTTCGCGGTACCCCTGAGCCCGGGAAGCCGTACTACTTAGCTCTGTTTCAAGATCGACGGTCTCAGTTTCCAGCGCGAGCACCCGCGCATCGAGCCGTTCACGCTCTTTCGTCAGCGAATTCGCATCCTGGAGAAAATTCTCCCTCGATTCCCGAGCTTGGGCTTGTTGAATCGTAAGCACCTGGATCTTGCCAGTGATTCTTGTGATTTCCTGCTCGATTCTCGTGATCTCGGACTTCGCCTCCTTGGAGCGCTTTTCGTCGGCGTCGTATTTCGCACGCCAAGAAGCAACGTTCTTGATTGCTTCAATACGAGACCGCCGAATATCATGATATCCACCCGTCAAGGCGCCTCTTCGATCGACCTTGTCACCATCAAGGGTAATGGTGTTGACCCCATGACTCTTCACATATGCCGCAGCGACGGTCAAATCCCGGCACACCCACGTCTTCCCGAAGACCTGCTGGAACGCCTTCTGATGGGCAGCGTCGAACCGGATCTTGTCCATAAGGGGAAGGGCGTCTTGGGCGGGTGGGACGTTGGATGTAAGGGGCTTGGGTTTGAGACGGTTCAGAGGCATGAAAGTGACGCGGCCGGTTTTTTCTTTGATCATGACATCGAGGACTCGGGAGGCTGTTGCGTCGGTGTCGACGACGACGTGGAAGAGACTGGCGAGACTCATGTTTGAATTTGGTATGTTTCCAGGGAGAAGCATAGATTACCTATTGCCTGCAGTGAGTTCGACTGCAGTGCTGAAAGTAGGGTCTGGGATCTC
This sequence comes from Gyrodon lividus, assembly GCA_014904945.1. Taxonomy (NCBI): domain Eukaryota; kingdom Fungi; phylum Basidiomycota; class Agaricomycetes; order Boletales; family Gyrodontaceae; genus Gyrodon; species Gyrodon lividus. Next base: position 47,272 of record MU127444.1, read on the forward strand.
GAATAGGCGGTATAGTGGTCCGTAGACACCTTCCAGACCGTGTCTCTCTGCAATTCTATCCACAGCACGCAGACCCGAACCTGTATCCTGTAAAGATGTTCACCTACGATAGTCTTTCGATACAAACGACAGATAACTCACCTTATCCATCATGGCAGCGAGACTACGCTCAGCGGACTTGAGTTCATCTCCTGCGTGAGCGAGAAGTCCATCTAGCTTGGAGTCCTCCCTCCATAGTTCCTTTCGCCGCTCGCTGAGGTCGCTTTGCTGATCTTTGAGCTTTGCTAGTTGCTCGCCGAGGTTCCGCACTCGCTGTCTTCCGTCTTCTACACTACCCTGAATGCCATCAACTCTCCGAATGATATCATTCAACGACTCTCTTGTCGATGCGAGGTCCTGTTTCGTCATATCGAGCACAGCAGCACGAGTATTTTGATACGCCTCGAGCGAGGCAACCTCCTGGCGGAGGTAATTATCCCGCTCTACTCTCGTCCTGAACCGCTTGACGCGTCCCTGCTTTGCGAACAGGGCGTCCAACTGTGTGCGTGCCTCTTCCATCTTACGCTTCTCGGCTGTTTCTCGCGAGCGGGAGTCAGTCCAGAGGGGAGTCAACTGGAAGAGCTCCTCTTCCTTTCCTCGGATCTGCTGCTCTACAGCGGTTATTTCGCCTTCGAGCGCAGAGCGTCGGCCGCCCTCGTGTTCGCCTGCTGATTGAAGGTCGGCAATGATACATTCAAATTCGGTGCGCGAGCGGATGAGGTCAGAAAGTTCAGATTGGGCGTCTTGACGGGTGATACCGAGAGCTGAGAGGTTATGTTTTGTTTGTGAGATTTTTTGCTCGAGCCGCTACATGAGGAATCAGGACTGAGCGCGTAAGTGGTAGGCGGGTATTGTATCGTGCTGACCTGGATTTCTTTTTCACGGCTGTCATACTGTTCGCGGCGCATATTGGCCCCATGTACTTCTCCCCGTCTCTCCTCGTCGATCTCCTCCAGCGCCTCACCAACTTCCTCTAGCTCGCGTTGGTAGAGTGCGTACTCAAGGCACCGCCTTTCCTTATCCTTGTCCTGGAACTCGCGGAGCTCTTCTTTTTCTTCTTCGAGTTCCGTGAGCCGGGACTCAATGTACTCGAGCAGCTCGTTGATCTTGCCGCGTTTCGCGTCTGTTTCTGCCATGATGCGGAGGGACTCGGTTCGGCGCTGTTCATATACTTTCGTGCCTGCTACCTCTTTGAGGAGAGCAAGACGTTCGTGATCTTTTGCATTTGTGAGTGCGGTGATCTAAAGTGGGGGAGTCAGGCCGCACACTTGGCTAACGAGAGTATGATATTTATATTTACCCTGCCTTGGGGCACGATGTAATAAGGGTTCGACTTGCTGAAACCGGCGCTTTCGAGGAGGTTCATAACATCGGCCTTGCTGACACTTTTCTTATCGAGACTGTATTCGTCCTTTTTGAGGCCGATCGTTCGCCGGATAATAACTTCCTCACGGCCGGTAGGAAACCTGTTGTCCGAGTTATCAAAGACAATCTCCACTTAGATAGTGTGAGTGACAACATCAAGTAAGGTGGAATCAAACGCACCGTAGGCAGATAGGGTGGTAGTCACTGATACACCTTCGTGAAGAAGTGCTTGACGTTCCTCGCGGGACATTGAAGTGTAGGCATCAGAGAGGACGAAACGAATGGCTGTATAGGTGAATTAAGCATCTTACAGTAGAATCATACGAGAAAGCAGCGGATGCAGTGAGCCGACATGGATGAGTGAGCTGCAAAGCGATAGAGTTTAATACTAATCTCGGGTACAGCTGTTTCGTCGATGCCGATCACCAAGAAAGTACTGCCGTTCCGTTCATGTTAAGGGACTGGTGCTCGTACGAGGTTTGGATCGTGCGCCACGTCAATGGGATGCATGCAAGGAACAGCAGAACTTTCAGGGTAGGCAGGTCGGTGGAAACGAGCACACTCCGGTTAAGAGCTCTGTCGCTTTGTAACCCACGGGCAGTCATCCATCGACGCGTTCGTACTTGCTCGGTGAGTTTACAATGGAAACTAACCTGCAAAGAAGTTACTCTTTCCAGAGCCATTCCGTCCAACCACCACATTGTGCCGCGGAGAAAATGGTTCTATTTGGGTTTGATCACGGTCTTGAGAAATGCTACTTGAATACATAGGTAATGTCGAGGTCATGGTTACTTACAGGACTTGAACCCCTGGATTGTCAAAGTCTTGATGTACATCGTCGCAGAACAATGAAGAAGGCCAAACCAGGCCGACTCAGCGGTGTCTCGTGAGCGTTGTAGATATCTTCGTGTGCGGTGCTTAGTTGCAGACGATGAGCACGCTCAGGCTGGTCCAGAGACTTTCGACTTCGTTCAAGGCGTTGAGCACATGCGTGACCAGCGCGTCACAGATCACATGATGTGTCACATTCGTGTCACCTAAAAGACACGTCCATTAATGAATGCTAGCCATAACCTGTTGTAACTTTGTCACAACATGCATTCTGGCTAGCGTGCTATGCATGCAAGGGGGCTATGCCCCCTGTTTGATCACATTAGAGTGATAGAAGTAGAGAATGAGTTTGTAGGCTGAGTTGGCGGCACATAATGTAGTGCTTTGTTACCATATATAGTATATGGACAGCTGAGGTTGACAAATAGCCATGGGCCAGCTGATTGTTGGCCAACCTATATTGCATTTGTAGGGTATGGGTGGGCCAAGATGTAATAAAAATCCTGTGTGATATGAGTTGGCCAAGGGGATATATTAGTAAGGGTATTTTGAGTGATGGGTGGGTCAATATATGTAAGTTGGTTTTGCATGATATGAGCAGGCTGAGGGATGTTTCAATTTGCATTTTGTCAGGAATGGGTGGGCCCATTGAATGGTTGAGGTAAAAAAAATACAGTGAATTCCAGAACCAGAACACCAATTCTGCATCTCTAGAATGTTGGAGTTTGTACCCCCGCTCTGCCACCAGGCAGGATGACTCAGAGTATCAGCATCCACTCAGAATAAATCTGGAACTTGGATGGACTCTTATTGCACCCCATCATCCTTTTCTTGTCATCACTCCCTAGCCTCCAGGGATTAGTGATGGCATGGTTTGGTCCTGAACTTTTGTTGAACTGGACCAGGGTTCAGTCCAAGGTTCACCTTCCAGGCTGAACTAATGTCACATCCCGAAACTTTCCTAACCCATCTGGCCCAATTCTGGCCCCCTATGATCAAATCCCAAATTCCAAGCCTCAGACTTTACCTTAGAAGATTTCTCCTTCATTGGACATTCCAAACCCTGTATTTCCCATCCTGGACTATTGCATTCCCGTCCTGGACTTTCATATTCCTATCTTGGCTATCTCTTGACATATGTCTCTTTCCTTTGACATTCCTTGACATCTGAAGTTCCTATTGATAATTCCTTTTCCCCCTGCTTCACAATTATTGTGCCATTGCCCTCAGTTATTATTCCACCATTCTGACGCCATTCTGATTCATCCCTTACTCTGTTCCGGAAAACCAAAACCCCAACTCATCCAACATACTTTAACAGCTTTATATCTTCCAGACTCTTCAGTATATAAACCCACTTGTACTCTCCAATATTTCCTCAGTTTGAATATCAACTAAATCCCATTCTATCCTGCAAAGTCTCCACTTCACTCTGAAACCCACTTCAGTCCTTAAGTTGACCTTAGGATTGTCTTCCAACCCTCTGCCTTGAAATTAAGGAACAGAACTCGTACAGGGGCACAGCACATAAGCTGGAGCTGAAGTTCTTTACCCCTCCGACCCCCCTCAGGGATTCCCAACCGACTCTGCCATTCCGTGCATTCCAGACTATCTGGGAATTCTGGGATTGAACCCGGACTTGACAACTAAACCACAAGTCTGGTTCACATTCACTCAATGACAAACATTTATGAACACGTCTGAACGTGTTCAAATGCTACTTGTTTCAAACCCACAAAAACCCACCCTATCCTGGATTCTTTTTTGCATCATATTCATCATGTACTATCAGTCCAACATTGCCCAATTGGGCTGAGTTCAATTCCCGATCACCACATTAGGTGAGCCATCCGTTCTTGTCTGGAGTCCAACCCAACTCTTCAGTGCTTGTTTATAGCTCAGATATCACCATCTCTTGAAGCTACAGGCTCTTGCTCTGGGTGATGCCACCTGTGACAGTGTGTTCTCCAAAGCACATCCTCATTTCTCAATTCCATTCAATACTGATCCTTGTTTAGCCAGGCTTAAAGGTGAGCTGACACTTCATTTGAAGAGCCCACCGCCACTCATGCAATCTGCTGCAGACCCAGATCAGTGCGCCATTGGCCCTAATGGCCAACTCCTTGATGCTAGCCAGATTCAATTCATGACCCAGACAATGCACTTCCACTTCCCCCAGTGGCCTCTAGCTCTTGTATTTATATTCCCAGCCCTCCTCCAGCCATCAAGATTGCTGGTTGCCATCACTCAGAGCTTGTTCCAAAAGCTTTCCATTGTGTCACTGACCCTGACAACCATGCCTCTTTTTTTGCATTGCCAGAGTTGGCAGGCAAGCACAAAGTAGCATGTGTAGAGCTGAGCAGTCCCAATGATGTTGCTCACCCACTCCGCCACCCACTACTGTCTAGTCATCCTCAAGACTCATTGGAGAGTGATGGTTATGAGGAGCTCTGTCACATCCCAAAACTTCCCTAACCATCCAGCCCAATTCCGAACCCCTATGATCAAATTCCGAATTCCGGGCCCTGGACTTTACCTTAGACAATTTCTCTTTCATTGGACATTCCGAACCCTGTACTTCCCGTCCCAGACTTTTGCATTCCCGTCCTGGACTTTCCGCATTCCCGTCCCAGACTTCCGTTTTCCTGTCCCGGACTTTCGTATTCCTATCTCGGTTATCTCTTGACATATGTCACTTTCCTTTGACACTTCTTGACATTTACAGTTCCTATCAATAATTCCCTTCCCCCTTGCTTTGCAATTATTGCGCCATTGCCTTCAGTCATTAGTCTACCATTCTGACGCCATTCTGATTCATTCATTCCTTTCTTCCAGAAACCCGAAACTCCGATTCGTCCGACATACTTTAACATCTTTATATCTTCTGGACTCTTCAGTATATAAACCCGCATGTACTCTCTGATATTTCCTTAGTTCAAATATCAACTAAATCCCATTCTTTCCTGATCCCCTCTGAACCTCCTCAGTCCTTAAGTTGATCTTAGGATTGATCTCCAACCCTCTGCTCTGAAATCAAGGAACAGAACTCGTACAGGGGCACAGCACATAAGCTGAAGCCGAAGTTCCTTACAACTCCGACCCCCCTCAGGAATTCCGGCCAACCTCTGCTTTCTCCGCACTCCGGACAATCCGGGAATTCCAGGAATGAACCCAGACTTGACAGTATATTTGAACTCAAACCTCTACAAGTTTGCTAACATCATATCTGATCCGCATGTCTAGAACTATCCAGACTCGTGCCCAAACACGCAGTATGCAAAGCATCGACGCAGCCCAAGAAGATGCCCTGCACTCCCTGATGACCTTGTGTCGAGGCCCCAATGTTGCCGAACAATTCTGAAGCTTTTCCACTTGTCGTACATCAGCCTCCGCCTCTCAGACAAGACCTCTGTCTCAAATCATCTCCACCCCTCCAACGACCCCGACCCCTCTGATGACAACAACCCCGACAATGCATTCCCACCTAACCCTATCATGGCGCTTGCAAACGCAGTCCGCGGCCTTGCTGAGTTATCACGCTGCGACTGCAAATCTGAAAACTCCTCATCTCCACGCACAAAGGTGTGGGAACCCGACACCTTCAGCGGGACTGACCCTCGCAAGCTGAACTTCCAGGATTGCCCCCGCGCATTCCGGACTGACCGCACAAAAGTCACCTTCGCCCAGTCTTACCTAAAAGGTATGGCCCTTGAATGGTTCGAGCCTGACCTCCTCCAGATGGATGATCCGGACTGGACAGACAATTATTGGGAATTTGTCCTCGAGCTCCAGACCAACTTCAGCCCCCACGACCCTGTCGGTGATGCCGAACACCAACTCGACCACCTATTTATGAAAGACTCCCAACACATCAATAAATACGTGGTAGAATTCAATCACCTAGCCTCCCAGGTCCGGGGTTACGGCGAGGGAGCCCTCCGACATCACTTCTACAACGGACTTCTGGATCACATCAAAGACGAGCTTTCCCGCATCGGAAAACCGCGCTCCCTAGGAGAACTCCAGACTCTCTCCCAGACTATCGACGGGAGATATTGGGAACACAAGTCCGAGGTCACTCACCAAATCCAACCCTCCAGAAACCAGTCCTCCACTTCCAAAAGTACTCCGACCACTTCATCTCTGAAACCCACCACTCCGTCCAACACTTCCGCATCCTCGTCAGAAAAATCCTCCGCCCCCAAACCCACATCTGACCTCTCCAGTAAACTTGGGAAGGATGGACACCTCACCTCTGAGGAACGCAAATGCCGCTTTGACCTCAAGCTATGCATGTTCTGCGGAGCCGCTGGACATGTAGCTAAGGACTGCCAGAAGTCCACTTCCCATGTATCCAAAGCCTGCGCAGTGACAACCTCCTCCGCTCCGGAAGCCAAAGCGGAGGCCTCTACCCCTGAGGCAAAAAATTAGGGCACAGCCTTACAGACTCTGCACGGGAAGGAGGCTGCATTGAATCCCACCATGCACTTATGGAGACCTGTCTCAACGTGTCTGCTCTTTATGATCCCAAGGCCCTTATGCCTCTTGTTTCCCTTCCCGACTTTTCTGAAATTTCCGCTTTTTCCACTTTGTTAGATTGTGGTTCTACTGATTGTTTCATTGATACTACTTTTGTTGACAAGCACCATTTCCCGACATATTCTATTCCTCCTATTTCTTTGAAACTTTTTGATGGTATTCCAATTCTACGATTACTTGTGCTGTTGACCTTTCCGTTCGTTTCCCTTCCGGCTTTGTCACGTCCGATACATTTTATGTTACTCTGTTGGATTCATCTTGTTCCCTTGTTCTAGGACACAACTGGCTCACCCGCTACAATCCGTCGATTGACTGGGTACTGGGCAGTATTACTTTCCAAACGCCGGCTCAAGACTTGCCAATGCCCCCGATGTCTTTAGTAAGCACAAGGCTAATACCCTTCCGCCCCACAGGGATCTCAAGATTGACTCAGAGGAAGGTGCTTCTCCTCCTCTCGGGACTGTTTACCCGGTTTCTGCTACAGAACTCGAGTCCCTCCAGGAATTCATAGACGAACACCTCAACTATGGCTTCATCTGTCAGTCCAAATCCGCCCACGGCGCTCCTGTCCTCTTTGTCCACAAGAAGGACGGATCCCTCTGCCTCTGTGTCGATTTCCGAGGTCTCAACAAAATCACGAAAAAGACCACTATCCCCTACCCCTGATCTCTGACCTCCTCGATTCCCCTAGCTGCACCAAGGTATATACAAAAATCGACCTCCGCCATGCATATCACCTTGTCTGCGTCGCTCCCAGGGATGAGTGGAAAACAGCCTTCCGGACTTGCTATGGCTCGTATGAGTGGCTGGTGATGCCCTTCAGGCTCACCAATGCCTCTGCAGCTTTTCAGCGCTTCGTCAATAGCATCTTCGCAGACCTCCTAGATGTCTGCGTCATGGTCTACCTCGACGACATCCTCATCTATTCCAACGACATGACTTCTCACAAAGAACATGTCCGGGAAGTCCTCTGGCGTCTCCAGAAACACGGACTTTATGCCAAACCGGAGAAATGTGAGTGGCACTCGGACTCCGTCGGATACCTGGGCTACCATCTCTCCTCCTAGGGATTGACTATGTCCCCGGAAAAAGTCCGGGCAGTCCAAGATTGGCCCAAGCCCTGAAAAGTCAAGGACATTCAGTCCTTCCTCAGGTTCACCAACTTCTATCGTTGTTCTGCTCACCCGACTCACCCGAAAAAACGCCCCGTGGAACTTCGACGATTCCTGCCACTCCACCTTCACACAACTCAAAGTTGCCTTCACCTGAGCCCCTATCCTTACTCACTGGATTCTGGACTGTCCTATCACAGTCAAAACCGACACTTTGGACTATGCTATCGTGGGAATCCTCTCAATCTGGTGCCCGGACGAGGAATTCTGCCCCGTCATGTTCTACTCCTGCACCCTGACAGCCCTGGAACTCAACTACAACACTCATGATAAGGAGCTCCTTGCTATCCATGAACCTTTCCGGCATTGGCATCACTATCTTGAAGGTTCCGGCACCCCTATCGATGTCATTACCGACCACAAAAATCTGGAATACTTCTCCACCTCAAAAGTCCTGACCCGCCAGCAAGCCTGCTGGTCGGAATTCCTATCCCAGTTCAACCTCATCATCCGCTTCTGCCCTGGACACTTAGGAGCTGAACCCGACTCCCTCCCTAGACACTGGGACGTCTACCCAAAAGAGGGGGATAAGGACTATGCTCGTGTCAATCCCCACAACCTCTGTCTGGTGTTCACTCAGGAACAGCTCGCCTCATCCCTACAAGCAACTATCCTACTCGCCCTGGTCCTCCGGGCCTCGTCCCTGCTTGACATCGAAGACATTCACAAGGACATCCTAGATTCCTTGTCCTCCGACCCTGTAGCTTCCCTCCATCTTTCGGACTCGTCAGACTCCCGGTGGGTTGTCAACCCTGAAGGTTTCCTGACCCTCGACAATCACATCTTTGTCTCGGAAGCTAAGGACCTCCGTCTTTGCATTCTCTGATACAAGCACGACCACCCCCTATCTGGACACTTTGGGCAGAACAGGACATTAGAGCTTGTCTGCCGGGAATACACCTGGCCGGGCCTCCGCACCTTTGTCAAGGACTATGTCAGTTCCTGCACTTCCTGCACCCGCGCTAAAACTCCGAGACACCGCCCCTACGGAATGCTCAAGCAACTTCCAATCCCTGAAAAGCCCTGGAACTCCATTTCTATGGACTTCATCGAACAACTCCTGTCTTCCGGTGGATATACCGCACTCCTCATAGTCATCAACCACCTTTCCAAACAATCCATATTCATTCCCACTCATGACACTATTGACTCTCCGAGCCTTGCAAAACTATTCCTGCTCCACGTGTTTTCCAAGCATGGAGTTCCCTCCCATATCACCTCCAACCAGGGTTCCGAGTTTGTCTCCCATTTCTTCCGCTCCCTCGGGAAAGCCCTCGACATCCGACTTCACTTCACTTCGGGATATCATTCCAAAGGAAACGGGCAAACGGAACAGGTGAACCAGACCCTTGAGCAGTATCTCCAAATCTACTGCAACTACCAACAGGACAACTGGTTGGAACTCCTACCCCTCACGGAATTCGTGTACAATAATGCCCCTAGCACTACCACAGGAGTATCCCCATTCTTTGCTAACAAAGGCTACCACCCTAACATCTCAGTCTACCCCAAAAGGGATCTGACCTCATCCCACACCCGCAAATACACAGTCGACCTACAAGAACTCCACAAATTCCTATGCACGGAAATGGCCTGCGCTCAGCAATGCTACCAAGGACCCGCAGACTCCCGACGACTTCCGGATTGGAGACCAAGTGTTCGTCAAGGCAAAGTATTTCCATTCCACTCACCCTTCCAAGAAACTCTCGAAAAAGAACCTCGGCCCCTATCCCATCATCACCCAAGCTGGACCCCTGTCCTTCACCCTCCGACTCCCGGACTCCATGCGCACTGTCCATCCTGTCTTCCATGTCTCCCAGTTAGAACCCACAACTCCAAACACCATCCTGAATTGGGTCCAACCCCCACCTCCCCCAGTCGAAGTTGACAGAGAACCCAAATATGAAATCTCCGAAATCCTAAACTCCAAAATCGACTGCTGATGCAGGAATTGCCAACTCCTGTACCTGGTAAAGTGGCTGGGTTATGAAGGGACTGATGAAGAAACTTCCTGGATCCTTGCAACCAAGCTTACTCATGCATCGGAACTCATCTCAGACTTTCACTCCACATATCCTGGAAAGTCCAGACCCCTTAATTCACTTGAATGAGGGCAGAAATACGATTTTCGATTTGCCTAAACAAAACTACACTAATTGTACAGGAGGAGACCGATGAGAGACACTATACTACCTCCCCATCTCCATCCTCCTCACCCCCCTCCTCACCCTCATCCTCCTCCTCATCCCCATTCTCCCCATCTGTCCCCCAACCTCCCTCTCCATCATCCCTCTCCTTTCCCTTCCACTCCGACGCCCCCTCGCCTTCTCTGGATTCCCCAAACCGGGACCCCTGAGACACCAGGAAAGCCGCCAGGCCATCTGACAGTACCTGCTGAATCCCCAATAGCTGGGCCACAATGGCCCCCTGATAGGCCTTGTTGGCCCGCCTCTGGGCCTCATAAGACTCCGCCAGGGCCCTGAGTGCGTCCTGGTGCTCTTCTTTGTCCTTGCCTTCCTCGCCCTCCTCGTCATCCCCTTCACTCTCCTCCCGGGCCTCCGGACTCTTCTGCCTCTGCCTCTTCTGGTCCTTCCCCCTGCGTGGCAACGCCACTTCCGCAGCTGCCCACTTTCCCACTCCGGCCTCCTGGCACGATGAGTGCGCCTGTGAGCACCTCGCACACGTCCATGACCTCCCAGCCTTCAGGCCTGGACACGGCACCCCCACCCTCACGCAGGCCACGCAGGGAGTATTGGCCCCAGGGAGCCAACCCCCGGCCCTCTCTGCACTCACCTGCAATGGCCCCGCCTCGGACCCCTTCAGCAAGCCACTAGCCCCATGCCTCTGCGACTCCTGCGACCCTTGCCACAATCTTTCAGCCACGACCCTTGTGACCTCTGCCTCCGCTTTCCTCCTCCTCTTGTCCTCCCTCGCTTTTTTCCGTGCTTCCTCCTCGAGCTTCTGCCTTGCCCCCTCGTGCTTCTCTGCCTCCCGCCGGGCCTTTTTCTCCCTGGCCTCCTGAATTCTCTGGGCAGACTCCCGTGTGCGTTCTTCCTCCTCTTGTTGGAGACGGGCGATTTCATCGTCGGATTGCGAGTGAGTAGACATGATGGATGGTGGAACTAAACAACAGGCAGTCAACAGTCGTAAGGCACCTCAGATTGATCCCCGATTTTCAAACTCCGTCATACTTCTATTTTCTATCACAGACTCCTATCCAGGCACTCAAGGGTTCATGCCTAAGAGGGGGATACTGTCACATCCCGAAACTTCCCTAACCCATCCAGCCCAATTCCGAACCCCTATGATCAAATTCCAAATCCTGGGCCCCGGACTTTACCTTAGACAATTTCTCTTTCATTGGACATTCCGAACCCTGTACTTCCCGTCCCAGACTTTTGCATTCCTATCTTGGTTATCTCTTGACATATGTCACTTTCCTTTGACACTTCTTGACATTTACAGTTCCTATCAATAATTCCCTTCCCCCTTGCTTTGCAATTATTGCGCCATTGCCTTCAGTCATTATTCTACCATTCTGACGCCATTCTGATTCATTCCTTTCTTTCTTCTGGAAACCCGAAACTCCAATTTGTCTGACATACTTGAACATCTTTATATCTTCTGGACTCTTCAGTATATAAACCTGCATGTACTCTCTGATATTTCCTTAGTTCAAATATCAACTAAATCCCGTTCTTTCCTGATCCCCTCTGAACCTCCTCAGTCCTTAAGTTGATCTTAGGATTGATCTCCGACCCTCCGCTCCGAAATCAAGGAACAGAACTCATACAGGGACGCAGCACATAAGCTGAAGCTGAAGTTCCTTGCAACTCCAACCCCCCTCAGGAATTCCTGCCAACCTCTGCTTTCTCCGCACTCCGGACAATCTGGGAATTCCGGGAACGAACCCGGACTTGACAAGCTCCCTCAGCACACCACTGACAGCTTACCCTTGACCAATGTGGTCTCAGATCAAGAAAGTCACCACACATAGTGTAGTGTTCTCTTAGGAAGATGCCCATAGAGAGTAATCGTGTATTTAGATCTGGCATGTAGAGATTGCGACCAAGTGGACACAAATGTCATTCAGGCATGGTTTTACAAAAGTACTACTCATTGCTATGTAATTATGTGCATCTAAGCAAGCATTAGCAAGTGAGTTAGTCTTTTGTTGCAGCAATGAGAAGGGAGGGACTTGTCAGGAAAAATTGTTCTCTGTGTCATCCCCCAGCTCTCCTTCGCAGGCCCAGTGGCCGATGTACATATTATAAATGTCATCAGATTTGTATCCACTTGCCATGGAGATAGCATCATTCTCAGCAGTGAATGAGGTGGTGGAGATGTGCTTGGCAGAGGGGCCTGCTTCAGGAGCAGGGTCCGGAGGGAGACACATCTCAATGGTGTGAACACCTTCATAAGATGGGGTAATGCTGATTTGGCGGAGAAGGTCGAAGGCCTTGAGAGTGGTCTCAAAGGCAGGGGGTCCAAAGTCTTGCACACTGGGGGTGTGGGCAAGGTGGCAAGGATCCATGATTGATGGCATAGTTACCTCCATAGGAGGTGTAGAGAGGGCAGTGGAGGTGGGGTGGTTGTGTTTGTGTTGATTGCGGTTTTTACTGCCATGCTTACCACATTTGATTTTCCCCTTGTTTGGGCCAGGTGCACCACCATTGCTTCCTCCCTGTTGGGAAGATTGCTGGGGCTGCTGCTGCTGGTTGAACTTAGGGTCAGGTTGCTTGCGCTTTACAATGCTAAGCTTCTGAGCCTCCTGGGGTTTGCTGTGGTAGGTGCCATGCTGCTTCCAAGCCAGAGTTGCCGACTTTTTGATAAGGGCGGAGGTGAGGGTTCTTGGTTCTTGGCTGATGAGGTGTGTGATAGTGTCCATAGAGGATGGTAGTTTCGTGAGTAGAATCATTGCTTGGACTTTTGGAGAAATCTCAAAATTTGCATCTGTGAGTCACGCAAAGTGAGCATTGATCTTACTAAAGGCAGGAGTGGGGTGCTCATGCAATGGAATTGGCATGTCCAACATTGCCATGAATTCCACGTATGTCACAGCAATGCCAGGTGTACCATACTCTTCCTTCAGTGAGCTCCAGATGCTGGAGGCAGTAGTTTTCAAAAGAACTTTCGCCAGAATGTTGGGAGCAAGATGAAGGCAGAGATTCCCAATGGCCTGAGTATTGTGGTGGTTCCACTCAGTGATGTTGGTGGTGTTGTCATCCTCTTCATTTGGTGAGGGACATTCATAAGTGAGAATGTGGTAAAGGCCCTGAGCCATGAGGAACAATTCCATTTGAGGGTACCAGGCAAGCCAGTTGGCACCAGTAAAGACAGGGATGAGATTTGTGAGGAGGGAGGCCATTGGTAGATATCTGAAAAAACAAACTGTCAGCATTTCAGTATGCAACAATATCAGCAGCCCATTAGGGCGCTTTCACAGACAGCCTTAGGCCTGAGTGGCATGTTAGTGTACTCATCCTCAGCTCAGTGTCAGCCATTTTAAGGTGACATCCAAGGTGATCTGGGAGTACACTCAATGTAGCTGGTTAAAGCACAGAGAGGTAGCTCACCGGGGCTCATAACCTAATGAACAAGGCATGTGAATGCAGGAGGAAGACTCCTTATACTCACCTGAGCTTGTAGAGCTTGGGTTCTTACAGAAGATATAATTTGAGAGTAAGAGAGGATCTATTGAGCGCTAATATAGCGCTGGGTTTATATACTACAATAAATGTAACATGTCACTGATGTGACTGTCTAACTACTTACATGTGTTACATATATTATATGTAAGATGTGACACACTGCGGCTATACAGTGCTGTGTTCGTCCTGTACATGTTGATGCATGGCTGACGTTTTGCCTGACCACTTGTATGGGCCAGTCCCACGCTTGTCATATCTTCAGCCTGACCTCAGCCTGACATGTGACCCTGGACAGAAACTGCGATGTAGCGCTGAGCAGTCTAATGTTTCGCATTCAACTGTATTGTCTTTTTCAGGCAAGTTGTCCACGTGACTTTTTACACCCAAGAACACCTGTCATCTTCTGTCGAATGCCTCACCGGAACTTGATCCATATTGACCGGTTGGCAAAGAACATTTTTTCAAAGATCGGCATTTCAGCCCTCGGGATTTCGTGATTATCATATTTTCAAAAATTCGTTTCTGGTCACTCGGTCATTGCGGAATCAATTCCTTGACTTGTCGGGGTCTGGCTGTCTAGTTTTTATTGAATTCCGGTGAGCTGTAGGCCCCCCCTCTCGAGTTGACGAGCAATACTTGTTCAGACACTATGATCCCTTCATCCAAGGATCAAACAACACCTTCCCACATTTGCCTTTGTCAAATTCGTCGTAAGTCTGCGGGGCGACATCAAACCCTACAATCTTTTCCACCAAGCTCGTTTCTCCGCCGACCTGGCCAAATATGTCTTGTCTGCGTAGCAGCAAGTCCAGTGCGATTGGGAACATCGCCCGTACTGGGCAGCGTCCAAAGTCCAAAGAGACGTTCTTGTTATACAATTCCCGACCAGTATATGGAACTTGAGGTTCTGCATGGACCCCAACAGATGTTATGCACCCAAACGGTCTCACGAGCTCGTAGGCGAGCGACAGGGCGCTGTTATTCCCAACGACCTATGCCACAGGTCTGCCATGGCATTCCAACACCTAGATGCCTTGGAGAGCTCACCTCCAAAACTACATTGCAACCAATTCCATCCGTGCATGCCGACACAAGACCCTTACTTGCTGCGATGTCAGACACTTCCAGGTGGCCCTTTCGCTGTTGACCTTGCGCCTGGGAGATCTTGGCATGTATTGCCTCGACTTTCGTTCGTCTGGCTTCCGTTGGATCAATTGCAATAATACGGAAGTTGATGTCCTTCGCGTAGAGCATGTCGAGCACTGCGACACACGCGCACTGTACGTTTATAACTCAATGAACTTGAAGAAGGCCCCTCCCATACCAACCATCGACCTACCACTCCCACTGGTCCAAGACCAACGACCGCAATAGTCAAGTCCTTATCTTCCGGCTGCAGTGGAGCCAAAACAGCATTGTCCGCTATCGCAACCCCAGAGCTCTGCGGATACGGCCTCGACGTCAGCATCGGCAATGTCTTCGGATGGTTCAGTGCTTGAAAGGCTGCAAACACACCCGTCGGGAGAATGTCGCAGAGCAGGAGAAGTGACGAATCCGCAAGACTTCCGATACTTTCTTTGATTTGTTGGGTTGGATTCACGGCGGCGGTTGAAATCCCTTCAAGGTTGTAGAGCGTCCCGCCTGCATATGGAACGCGGACATATTGGGCTTGTCCCCCTGGGGTGTTCGGTGCTCCGAATAGTCGGCTTTTCACACATCTGGAGGTGAAGCCAACACGGCAATGACTGGGTCATGCGCAAGGTTATTGTGATTACTTCTAAAACCACAGTGAAACACGACATACTGGCATTCTCCACAGGATACTGTGAATGGAGAAACAACTTTATCGCCGAGCCTGAGGGTGGAGTATAGATGTGGCCGACCAGTTACTCCCGAGTGGAAGTTTTCGCCCAAAGCAACCACCTCTCCAATGAATTCATGACCACAGATTGTACTACGCTCGGACCTGATTAATACAAGGTTGGACAACATACAGTGGTTGATTACTTACGGTTCTGTCAGAGCTTCGGTACCACGGTAGATATGCAGATCGCTGCCGCAGAGTCCAGCAAGCTAGCCGTGACGGTCCTCCAAGTCAGGGATACGTAGTATGTACTCGATTAGAGTGTACATGCCTTGACCTTGACGATCGCATCGTCTGCATGCTCGATCCTGTTCATGCAGTAATTAATATCAGCACCATTACCAGTGATCTATGGCCTTGGCAGTCAGAGTCGGGTGCGAGTGATACTCACTTTGGTATAGGGACCCTCTCGACGCGGATGTCGTACCCTGGGGGGTACCAACGCACCGCTGATTGTACTCCTGTGGGTGCTTGCATGTGTGCGATTGGCTACTAACACCAAACCTGTGTGGGTGTCCAATCTATAGGGGCTATTTCCGACTCCGACAAACCAAACTCACGTGATGACCGTCACGTGAGTCCCGGCGGACATGATCAAGCCAGTAACTTGAAGTCGCTGGTGCCGGTGCCGCTTGCAGTAGGATTCGAAAACATACGCCGAAGCTCAGCAAAGGTCGAGAGTTTCTTCCAGAAACAAATCGCATGATGCAATCATTATAACTGATGAACACCGCACCGGCCATAGCAAGCTACAATGCGAGACAAGACCAGATGACCACAATCCAACACCCAGGAAGTAAAAAAGTAACAATATCGGGAACCAGCCTCAAGAACCAAATGCTGAAATGACGGTTGCGATACCAGCAACCGGGGAAAATATTCATCCCGTCTGCGGCAAACATGAACGAGATGGGAGTCTAGGGGGAAAGGAATCCTACTAGCTTGAAAAGCCCCAAATGAGTTGGAGAGACTTCGCGACGAATGAGCGAATCGGAACTCGTCAACCTCGGCGTGCAAATCCCACGCGAAGTTATCCGACCTATAAGTATAACTCTCCATCCTGCCAAAGGACGAAACCGGCGTCACCCGAGATGAAGAGTTGCAGAGTTGCGAGGAAGGTGAATGGCTGAACCGGAGCCAAAGGTCGAAACCAAGAGCGACCAAGCAAAGAAGGATGTGGATTGTGGGCAGTTCATCGCAGTTCTGCGTTGAAGCAGGTAATAGTCGTCGAAGTGATCCCAGAGAGAGAGCAAGAAGATAGCGTACAAGTGCACCGCGTGCGATCGAGACTTGGAAAGCGAAGAATGAATTGCGACAACTCTGAAGCACGGTTTCCTGGGGGAGAAGAGAGAAGGCCCCGGGCGATCAGCCACGAGAGGAGATCGACTGAATGAGTGGCCATTTCATTCATTCAATCCTCTCTCGCGGGAGCCAATTGGGTGACTGGCCAGGTCACGCAATCGACATCCTGTCGTCACCCGTGAGGTCTCGGACTGTTGGAACTGGACACCAAAGTCGGGTGATCCACTTCTGGAACTTGGTACTTCTAGACAGTCCACTAGAAGCGCCATTGGAGGGCGAGGAGGCAACCAGCGTGGAGGGTGATCTGGTCATCAGAGACGATGGGGAAGCGTCCCCGCTCGGTGCTCGCCGCCTTCGAGCGGAGCGAATGAAGGTGGAAATCCTCGCCAAGGGGCAGGACGGGGTCGCAGGGGAGACATTGTGCACCAACGTTTGTTCGACATTCGAGGAGGAACCGTGGTCGGACAGAGAAATGGACACGAGGGCGGACGAGGGCGGTGAACGTCTTGATATTCCGCCGCCGGAATCAACAACCCATTCTTCCCGAGCTTCGCTGTCATCCATGAGTGAAGTTTCTCCGAGCCTAGAAGCAGGGGCAGCTTTGTCGAGTGACATGGCGGAAGGGCTTGTCCCTGGCAAAGTCTTGAGGAACTGCCGATGCCAGCTCTTGCAGCTGCTCACCCAACCACGAAATTGTTGAACCAGACCAATCGCTCTTTGAATGAATGGCGAACGTCGACGGCACTTGGTAAACGAGGGCGAGCACCACGAGAATTGAGGAAGTGGGTCGTCTTCCCATGTGTAGTGCGTGCCCCGTTTAATGTCGTCGTCCACCGGGTCGGTGCAGTCCATGAAATCAGCATCCCTCTTCGGAACATAAGGTGATGTAAGAGAACGGCACTCGATTTTCTCCCAGTCGCTGGTGAAGAAAGAGCAGAGGGATGAGAAAGAGCAAAGGACCGATGAATGAAGTTTGGCTTACATTCCCTCAAAGAAAGGATGCGAGCGCATTTCCTCGTAAGTCAAGCGTTCCATTGGCTCCTTCGCAAGCATCTGAAAACTATTCAGTTATGTCCAAGCAGAGTGGAACTATCTCGCTACCTTTTTGAGTAAATCCTTGGCCTCAGGGGTCATGTCATCAGGGCACACCAGTGGCGCGTGGCAGATCTGATTGGCGAATTCTGCCTGCACGCTGCTGTACCATGGCGTCTAAGAGGTCAAGGCAATCGGATATAAACAGCGACCTAAAAGTCAATGAAATAAGTGGCTTACCCCGCCTGTCAACATTTCATAGACGGTAATGGCAAGAGCCCAATAATCGACCGCGAACCCGTACTTCTGCTCGAGAAAGATCTCTGGAGCCATATGGCTGAACGTGCCACAGCACCCACTCGTCAGATATGGCGCCTGCGATAATTGGTTGGTAGTTCCGTTGAAACAGTATGGGGACTCTAGAACGGAGTTTCTAGCACCACCACCAAGGTCGAACACCTTGGAAAGACCGAAGTCGGAGATGATGACGTGACCCCATTCGTCGAGGAGTACGTTCCCCGGTTTGATGTCCCGGTGAAGAACGCCCTTCCTGTGCAAGCTGAACAGACCAACGAACTTGAAGCATTGTCAGCACTACTACCTGAGATTGAAACGATGATGGTAATTACCAGTTCGGCAGCGTAAAATCTGGCTATGTCTATTGGGATTCTATCCCATCGATCAATCTGCTTTTGAAGATCTCCTCCAGTCTTCAGCGCCTGCAATGATGGCTCAGCCTTCGATGCTCAGAAAGAATCAAGCAACTTACCACCGCCATGTAAAAGTTGGCCGAATCATGGAAACTCGCAACCAGCTGCAGACTGTGCGGGTTTCCAAGCGTTCGCACCAACGCATCCTGCTCCGAACGGATCGTTTTCACTTCACGGGACTTTAGCTGGTTCTTCTTGATGACCTTGAGGGCCAGCGGTTTGGCGCTGATGCGATCCATGACCCTGTACACCCTCCCGTAGGCCCCAGTACCGAGTAACCCGAGGACTTGGAATTGCTGAATGCAAACGTCGACCTCCTTTGACGAAAAGAACGCGAGGAGCGAAGAAAAGGGCGTCCGTCGCGGTGTCGCCACCACCAAATCAGACCCGGTGGGATCGAGCGCTCCGGAACGCTCGCTCCACCGTGTCATCAAAGGTGGGTAGACAGGAGAGAGGGTGTTGAGCATCTGACAGGACACGTGGAGATCAGCCAAGACCAGCACGAAGCATATCAGGTACTTACTCTGAGTCCCCGTAGGACGAACTCACGAACCACCCCAAGCATGTTAACCTGCCGTCTCACATCAAGGACCTCGGGATCATAGAACGCATCACCAAGATTTCGAAGCATAGCAGTCTCCTCCTGTGACGCTGGCGCCAACCGCGCAGGAGGGAGCATGCCCATTGGGGAAATGACTATGCTAACGCTGGATGGCCACCCGGATTGCGGGCACTTGGTGATAGAAGACCCATCGGAGACCGAGGCGAGGGCAGACTCGGAGGCGGTCGAGGCACTTCCTGATCGAGGAGAAGCCTTTCTTTCGATCTTGAAGGAAGTACGACTAAACTTGATGCCAGAGAGCATCTTGCCAAAAGCATTCTGGAAACAGCTCTGATGGTCAGTAACAGTGGTGTGATAGAGCAGCAACGCAACTTACCGGCTTTGGCTGGCATTCCCCTTGACCGTTGTAGAAGACTTTGATTACAACAACCATTGTGACTGATGGCTTGCGACTACAAGGGTGAGACGGACGAAGGGGTGGGACAAGGAACGAGAAGGTTTATATGCACTTCGTCAGTCATGGTCTGAGATGCAATATGAGTGTCACCATCCAGTCCACCGTAGAACGCTACGTAGGCGGCCAGCCTCAAGTCCAATCGCTCGGACATGATTGAAATCCGTGCACTCTTACCAGAAAACGGATGGAAAAAAATTATCCGTTAAAAGATTGATCCACGTTTCCCCGCACAGCTACCAAACACAGTGCCTGCATGAAGGAATTCATGCATCCTCACCGAATTTGAAGTAAAGTTTTGTGGCCCGATATGCTCACAATGCAGAAGAATAACCATTGAAAAAAGCGATTGGATGACCATGAATGTTGAAAGCAGGCCACAAAGCTATCTGCATTCATTCACGGCGAGAATCCTTGCCTGCAGAATGAATTGATTGTTCACGAATCCCTGTCTGCTCATAGTCCCATATCTGCAGGAAAGGTCGCTTCCAGTGATATCGATATGCCTAAAAAGGCTTTGCGTCCAGGCCGGAAACCCAAGATTAGTCGCCAAGACAGGTGTTCAAGCCTCAGGTTCCCAACTTCGAAAGGAACTGGACGTAGCACAGTGGAGGCAGGATTGAGGGACGTACAATTACCACAGTCGATTGGCAGAAGCAGTACGCAGCTTGACAACCCGGTAGTGAACGCCTAGTCTGTTCACTTTGTAAGTCGCTCACCCAAGTCGAGGAGCCGTGGCCAGGATTGTTTGCCATGCCAGTTGACTCGGAGGACGAGAGGAGGGTCAACCACCTTATGTGGTGACAGTAGTAGAGGTTGCGTCTCTGAGCTTCAAGTTCTTCCAACCTGAAGAACTGTCCTCTGTGGAGTTCAAGTTGAAGCCGTGCGTCTCAGCAAGTGATGGAGGCTAGGATGTGGTAGTACTATCGTAGCTACAAGGAGACTCCGCCGTTTGTCCAAATCCGAGTCGCGGGGTCAATGATTCGGGGCCGCTTCAGAGGAGGGTTGAATTCACTTTTTTTGTTCAACGCCAATGACCGTTCACGTATCGCCAGAAGGTTCTTGAAACTTCAGGGCCTGGTAAATACCATTGACTGGCTGTATTATAAGTCTAGGAAACAAGACAAGCTGGTATGATACGCAGACTGGCAGCACTTACTACTACCCAACACATCCGATGAATCATGACTCTGACTGATGAACGTCCCAAGTGCACTGGTGGAGAGCTGCGGCAGCCTGGCAGAGTTTGATAAATTATCAATACATAGTAATCAAAGCAGTTTACAAACAAGTAAACTAACAGAGGTCCTTGGAATTTCGAATCCATGAACAATAGCCAGGCAGTCCCCAAAAGATAATATCCTCTCCCCGCCCAAAACACACCACTGCATTACCACCTTGAATCAGAAGAACCCACTCTCATGCAAGAACCTCGCAAGCTTCTCCTCCTCTCTCTCAGGCTCCCTAGGCTCCCTTTCTAAACTCAGTTTCCAGAACACATCACTGACGTCTTGATCACCAAACTGGCTTAACGCCTCATTGATGAAAACCAGAACGGTCGGGAGCGGGTGGAAGTTGTGAGGCTGAGCCTGCCAGCGCTGTAGATCTTGAATGACTTCGGATGCTTTCTGACGTTTGCGGAAGTTGACGAGATTACCCGGAAGATAATCTTTGCTTCCATCTTGTATGTGAGTGAGCGCAGTAAGGAACACACCTGGAGGGGTGAAGCGAATGGTTAAATTCCTGCACGCTGCCAGCGTAGTACAAGACGTACCAACGAATGGGACACATGGGGGAGCCACCGCAGCCAACGCAGTTCGATAATTGTTGTAGTTTTTGTAAGAATTGATGATCGCCTCACACGTCTCCAGCTGAGACATGTATTTCGAGCTGACTTGCTCCCAAGAACGCTTGAGGCGATGTATTGGGGAAGAATTCAGTCCTGTAACAATCGCCATCATGGTGGAGAAGTTTTGGATGACTCGACACCGCTGCAATAAGATATGAGTATCAACAGTCAACAGGGACAGTAGTTAACTAACATCGGCAACGAGGATGAACTGCTTCATGAGAGCCGCCCTGCGGCGGTAGTCATCTTTACAAAGAATAGAATACGTGACCCAGTGCGCGATCTGCCAACAGAAATTAGTCGAGGAAACACTAGAAGCAACCCAACCGTACCCTGTTACTCCTACGAATGAAGTTGGCAACACCGTCATGATACTCTGTCCTCGACTGTTTCGACCGCTGCAGACATTCAGAGGGCCTGATCTTCTGGTAAAGCTGGCTCTCCGTGATTGTCAACTGTCTTGCAAGCTCCAGCGGCTCGATGTCCAGCAACTCTGTCCGTTTCGGAAGTATAGGCGCAGGCGGAGGGTCCACAGACATCTTGATTGTCATCTTCCTTGGGTCTCTTCCTCGCTGCTATGCAACCTGTCAATAAAAGTTCCAACACACGAAGGTAAATCAACGTACAATTCGCTTGATGGCAGCCAAAAGTTGCTTAGCAGCGGCGATACTAATGACATCGTCCCGTGACGCGAACTCTGCCATGCGATCAAGGATCCCCAATTCCTCCTCCAACACATCCTCGTCTTGAACCATCGACTTCATTGTGTTGATCACTCTGAATGAATGAGTGTTCGGTAATCGCTTCGACATAGAACAGACCAAAAGCTTATGGGCTCACCGAATACGTATGATGTTCTGCTTATAATGCCTCCACTCACCAAGCTCCTGCGAGTCAAGGTTGGGCGGTGCTTGGATCCAGAAACGATCGACAAGGAGCTTAAGAAGTTCGTCAAGTGTTGTAAAGGATTTGAATGTCATTAAGAATGCCCTAGTGAACTTCGGGTCTGTGTCCTGTGTAAGCTCCTCGTCAGCATCTACGAGTGTCGCTAACATACCTGCACTTTCATGGGCGGTAAGTCTTTCAACAAGAGCTGCAACAGTCCCGCCGCGGATAGTGCCATCTGGGTCGATGAGTACCTCTGCAGGGTCGTAGTGTGGACGGAGGTACCAAGGCTTTGTGTCGGCAGTTCGAGAAATCAGATAATGTGTCGGTGCATCATCGCCAAAGAATGCTTTTATTTTGTCCGGTCGTGGAGGCGTGCGTATCAATCCTAAAACTACCATCGGATAACATCCCCATGGTCAGCCCGTGCAAAAGGTAAGAAGTGCCCTGAGAAAAAGCTCACCTTCGTCTTCTAATGACGACTCCGCGGGTATATCAATAAATGGTATAATCGTGGGTTTTCCGCTTGTTGGTACAGGGGGTGGTAAAGGTGACGTTTGTACAGGCGAGGGTTGGTCATCGGCTTGTGTAACATTCTTCAAGATGTTATCCGCATCGTCCGCTGTGGTATCATACATGTCATTGCCGTTGGATAGGGCATTTAGAGCTTCGTCCGCTAGGATCGCAGCGACAAGACTGCGTTGCGACATACGCCATTCGATAGGACTCTTGTTGCACCGTTCCAAAATGTTGGATTGTTCCTGACCGATGTGCAAGAGACTCTCGAGGTTCTGTCGGGCGATTTGGAGGTTGAAATCGAGGGATGAGCTTAGGGCTTCTAGCGCGTCATAGGATTCGTCGCGACCTCGCCAAGCGTCGCAGAGTTCCACCCGTCGGACCCGTTGTGTAGTGGCGAGTAGTGATGCGCCATCGTCGTAAATGGCTTGAGTGGTGGCTTCAAACGAGCGAACGAGGACGCGTGCCTTGTCTACCGTCCGTGCATACTGGGGTCCATCGGCAAGTTTGTCCTGGTTTACAGGTTCGACGTCCACGTGTCTGGCAATGTGGATGTCTCCCAGGAAGAGAAGTAACGACGAGAGGTGGTTAATGAGCTCTTTGCCAGAGGTAGTCACGACTTCCGCTGCAAATTTGAACGACATCAGCAAATTTTATAGATTGTACTGTAGCCACATACCAGGCTGCGTCGCCCGGAGTGCTTCCGTGAATGTACTCAACCTCTGCTGAGCCTGTGACATGTGAGTCACGAACTCATTGAAAGTCACCCTGTCCAAGTTTCGCCGCGGAGCTTCTTCGTTATCGTCGATGTTGACCCATCCGAACCCTTTCCATGTTCCAGCTGCACCAGCTCCCGCCTTCCCTGAGCCAGCATGTGGGGCCGTCAGATACCCATGCAATGGTTTCTGGCCCTTATCCCCGTGAACTTCCTGGCTTCGAACGCCTTGGGCTATCGACACGAATTCGATGACTGAATGCTCAAGTTCTTCGGCATCTGAGCTGAGGTGTGAGACACTGTCGCTCTCGGTCCATGGACCATCGTTTAATACTGTCCGTGCCGATAGGACGAACTTGGAGAGCGTAGCTATGACGCGACGTTGTGCCGGGACCAAGGGTGTCTGAGACGCATTGCTCGTGCTCCTATGATCAACTTTACTCCTCCCACCAAGATGTCCAAATGAAGGCCCGGTAACGTATAAGAGGTCCCGTATAGCCGTAATAGTGGCGTGGATCAAATTATCCACAATCTCTTCATCTTCAGCAACTCGAGGAATTCCAAATTGTTGGAGGTGTATGATCACCGAGTTGATACAGTGCCGTGCTCTTTGTAGAAGTTCGGATACGAGCACTGGAGCAGAAACCGATGATGACTGCCGCATGATCCGTGTTGGCGATCGGGGAGGAGCAGTTGGGTGCAGTGGTTCTTTGATTTCTTGGATATCCGATATTCTAGTAGACTCTTTGAAGCGAGATTCTTTACGAACGACTGCAAATTTATGAGCGCTCAAATTCGAAGGCGAAGGATTTCTCTCCAGAGACATGCTTCTTTGATGTGGGAGAGAGGGTTGTGGGCCGTCCAAAGTACTGTGACTACCTTGTCGCGATTGAGCGGCTAAAGAATCCAACAGAACGCCAGGCGCATGGTTCGCATGATGATTGGATGGAGGGCTGGATTCAGTATTAGAACGAGGACGCGCTGCATGCATACCGGTGTTGAGCGAAAGAGGAACAGACTTTGTAGGCGGTGCTGGGCTGATGGAGATATTTTGTCGGTGCTCTTGAAACGCGAGGGAGGAGGATGGAGGTTCGGGTGCTTGTACAGGCGCATGGACTTCCGTTTGAGGATGGGGGGTCACGTTTGCATCCAGTGGACCATTGATGGGTAGTACAAAACCGAGTCCTGCACCTGTTCCAGCACGAGAACTAGACTGGGAGCCTGTCAATCCAGCGAGATCACCGTTTGAAACATCGTCCTCGGTATCTTTCGGCAGATCACGCGAAAGTTTGCCTGTGAGGGTGTTGGCATAGTAGATCTGTCCATAATGGTTTGTCATACTTGGGCGCTGTTTCGGACCGACAAGACACATCACCTGTCCATCTTCTGTTACTTTTGGGATCCAAAAATCCATCGAGCGGTTCGAATGATTAGTTCCTTGTGTCGAAGGGATTGCAGGGAGGCCTCTGATGCTGTTGCGCATGGGTTTGTTGACTTGTCGAAGCTTGGGAACAGGCCCAGACATCGTGATACTGGGAAAGGATCAACCAGTTTGAGGAAGCTTGACAATGTGAATAAACAGTAGCTGTCAGTGAGCTCGAATATCAACACTCACGGTGAACGACGAACGATGGCACTCGTGAGTATGTACCGCCAACGTTACTACTGATCATGAACGAATATCATAACTAACATCGTTATGCAATTTAAGAAATTATCTCCCACGTCCATTAGCGACATACCAATCTAAGTTACTCCCATTAGGAGTGATGACGTCATCAAAGTGGCAGTGCTCCCCCTCATAAAGATTATCATGATCAAGCCAATTCCCTCATCATCATAAACCAGAACGACCATGTCTGAAGTTACAGTAAACGTATTTTTGATATCTATCAAGTATTTAACAAATTCACTAACTTGTCTAGGTTTCAGGAATCGCACTTTCTACCAACGAAGTCACGCTCCATGATTTCTTCGGGTGAGGAGCTACCCCGTGACCTGCTTGACGATTCATTCTTACATCGTTGCATAGTTTCTGCGGAAAGTAAGTATAAAAAACAATTTGGCGCGATAACGTAGCTTGGAATACTGCAGAATCAAATCCATCGACCTCAAAGAGGAGCAAGGCCAGAAATCTGCAGTTGTTGCTTTCGAGAAGCATTCCGCAGCTAACACCGCGCTCATGGTACGAACCGACATTCCCTCAGCGAGTAACCCTTACCTGTGGTCCAGTTAAATGGCGGGATGCTTGACGGAGCTACCCTCACCGTCACCTCCGACACCGAGCATGCTGATCATCACGATGCCCAAGAGCATCACCACGCCGACTCAATCGAGCAATCCGACAAGCCAAGAGCTGGTAGTAAGTACTAACACAGAAAGCGCTGATCTTGCACCTCATATACTTGCAGTTGCGGCAGAGTATCTTGCGAAAGGATACGAGCTATCTGACCACATTCTTCAACGCGCCATTGAAATTGACAGTAAGTGAGGCACAGAAACAGAACAGAAGCAGCAAGTAACCTTGGCCGCAGATAAGCAGGGCATCTCCAATAAATTTTTGTCATACATGACGAACCTTGACAAGTCATTTGGTCAGCGCGCCCTTGGCCCTGACCAAACCATCTCCTCCAAAGTCCAGTCCACCCTCAAGGGAGCCCACACTCGCGCAAAGACCATCGATGAGCAGAAGGGCTACTCCAAATCAGCACACGAAGTTTGTCCTTTTATTTTCTCCCTTTCGCTTCTGGCCTCACTTCTCTGTTCGATGTGCCACAGTACTATTCCAAAGCCCTTGCTTCGCCCCTTGGCCAATCCGTCCTTTCTTTTTACACCAGCACCTCAAAGCAGGTGCGCGACATCCACGAGGAAGCCATCCGTATCAAAGAGCACAAAGCTCAGCCGCCAGCTACTGCTGCTTCTCCTGCACCAGCGCCTCCTACTGCAGCCGCCCCAGAGGCACAGTCCGAGCCTTCCACATAGGTCTCCCCTCCGTCATAGAACACAGCCTCCGCTAAACACGGACTGTAAATAATACTAATCGTCCCCACTTCTCGGATAGTCTACCTACTTGTACAATATCAGAAGAGCCTCTGTGGTGAATATGTAGCAGGAAATCGTACATGGAATGTTTCCCCTTGGCATATCGCCCTCTGCCGTTCTGTAATCAGGAAAACCCGACAAGCCACTCCCGCAAGCATTTGAGATCTTGACGGTCGCCGCACGGCGTCCTCCTTCGTCAAGCTGACATCATGCATCAAACAGAGTATCACAATCCCCCTGATAAGGAGCATGGCAGACTGAGGATGGTTGTATACCTTGAACACGATGCTGGAACCCTCTTCAGGCACGATACCCGAAAAACTCTGGAAGCATTGCAATGTTGGTCCCAGGCCAAAACGTTGGCGCCGAGGAGCACACCGAACGGGCGTCACTAAGAAAGCTAGAATTGTTTGTTCGGCCCATTCAACACCATGACGGTGACCATCTTTTCGCAGAAAACTCGCTCACCTCCAGTGGTATTGCAGTAATTGCCTCGCGGGCGCTCAGTGTGGATAGAGCGTTGCCCTTACATAAAGAACAACATTCAAGTATTTCGAGCTTGAGACAAGAAAAGGCGTCGCTGGACAGGAGTAACCTGCCACTGAAACATTGTTTTGTGGAAGCTTGCGGTGGGGGAGCTGGTTGAAGAATAAGACGGTCAGGGATGGCACTAGATAGGCTCTGATCTCGGTTTCTCTTGCTCTGGTCCTCTGAGATTCATCAGCACGTTTGCAACGAGCGCCGCTATGGTGACTGTCGTCACCATTTAATGCGTCGATTTGCCAGGCAGGATAAGACCCATGCAACGATTGCGGGAGAAAGACTTACCTGGGTACTGTTTGACACCACATTTATTGGGGAGGAGACAAAGCAATCGCGGTTGCGGTGGGCTATCACCCAGCAGTGACCTATAGGCGTTCAAGCTTCAACTGTCAGTTGACACGTGTGCTTTCATGGAGCACTTTAGTTTTGGGTAGACTGCAGCTCCAGTCGAAGAAGAACTCTCCAAAGCTGATGAGCGCCGTAAATCGTAGGCACGGGAGAGATACTAAGAATCAGATAAAAGTCCAACGACGGCACGGGTACGAATTTCGTTTCTTGCGACACTGATACATCCAAGTTGATCGCACTGCGAACGTCGCAGTCGTGCCTGTGGTGCGATCGGTGGTGGTCAAGCGACTCGGAAGTTTCCTTCGCTTCCACCACGCATATTAGGTTCTATACTCAACCGTTGTCTGTAACATGCCTGGCCATGGGGGGTCGTAACCTACGTTTCTTGTTGTGGCAGGCCCATACCATTCCCGAGAAATAAGCTCTGGCTTAGCCCTTACCCAAGTCCAGGTTCGGGGGAAAGCGACGCTGCCAGTGCCTCATCTATGTAATCTTCACAGCTTTCCCAAGCCTTCCGATGAGTCCATTGTCTTCATCTAACCACGACTGTTCATATGATCATAGCAGGACACTGACCCTTTTTTCACGATGTGGTTGAATGGGGGTGGCTGCATTATCGAGTCTCTTTTCTCAGATTCTTGGGATCACGAGGTAAGCCAGTAGTCTTCTGTTAATCAATTTCTTCCAACACATGCTATTACTCGTCCTCGCTAACAGGCCCGGGTCTACCCGGGCTGCCAGCAGTCCTCCACGCAGCAAGGATAAGATCCACAACGTCCTCGACACCTTGGCCCTTCTTAATGCTGGTGAAAACTGTCGGGCCGTCTCCCCGCATAATCCTTGCGTCACGTTCCATTACCTCCAGGGAAGCGTTCACGTATTCCGCAATATCGATCTTCATGAATGGCACACGTTTCCGGTTTAGCATGTGAAGTGGAAGGAAAACAGAGATGCAGCACCTTGTTGATCACCAGAAGATCGGACTGCGAGATACCGGGTCCTCCCTTCCGAGGAATTTTGTCTCCTCCCTAAATCGGGGTCAAGCGATTTATACATTCCCCAAGGGACAAGATACATACCGCAACATCAATCACATATATGATATAATCTGCCAATTCCCGTGAGTAGTTCGCAGCAAGGTTGTCCCCACCACTCTCCACGAAGAGAAGTTGACAACCATATTTAGCCTGCAAGATCTCAAGTGCGCCCATATTGGCGCTGATGTCTTCACGTATTGCAGCATGAGGACAACCTCCTGTTTCAATGGCTAGAATACGCGAAGTTGGAAGTGCCTTGTTTTTAATGAGAAACTCTTGATCTTCACGAGTAAAGATATCGTTTGTGACGGTGGCTACGGATAAATTGTTGAGAAGGGGACGGGGAATCAAAACATGAGGCCCAGTAGAAGTCTCTTACCAATGTTATATTCACTGCGCAATCGCTTACACAAAGCGAGGGTGAGGGCTGTTTTACCGGATCCTACCGGCCTGGGAGATTGAATACGTTGAGATCTGAGCGTTCGATGCATGGTCGTCAACATACCCACCGATCCCGACTGTGAACCCTCTCTCCTCAAAGACTCGAGAAGTGTAGTCAGGAAGATCTCTCTCTGCAAACTTTCCTACGATTCATGATACGCAGGTTGTCCATGAGAGCGATAATAGATAAATACATACCTGCATGATCAAGGTGTTCATGTGTATGGCCATGCTCACCCCCATGATCATGACTATGGGTCGCCCCACCACGTCCATGCGAGTGGGACTGAGCCGGTTGGGCACCCGAGCCAAGGTTGTTGATAAATTGTACACTCATGAGCTGGATTTACTCAGTGAAGTGAACAAGCTTTCTTGATGCAACTATCGACTCTGACAAGATAGCAGCACAGCCTCAGATTTCTGAGTTGTCCGACAAACCCAAACGACGAGAGACGGTTCTGATTCTTCTTCGGCGACGGGTACATAACGAATTCTGTGAATGAAGCGCGGCTCAGCTGGCTTGGTTGCATATTCCAGCTCAGAATCAGAAGATGATGAAAAACTAGTCAATGAACCCCCAAAGCAACCAAAGAAGAAGAGGTTGGAGCATCATCAGTTCTCTGGATTCTCGCCTAGAAGCTGACCAGAAGAACACAGAAAGCTACCAACCCTGTCTTCATCGTTGACTATTCCAACACCGGTAGACAACCCAGCTCTTCACCAAGGTCGACTACGCACCGTTCCTCATGTGGAAGGACAGTATGCGACGTACATATACATTCCTCTCGTGTTGCATCGCAAAGACGCGCTTTACACGTTGATCGAGGATGTCCTGAGTTTTTGCAAGGAGCCTGTCCCTTCTCTGCATGCCATTGGAAGACAAAACGATGAACACCTCGCGGGTGCTCGAGCCACACGATGGGAGCTCCACATCTCATTATCGCGTCCTTTATTCCTGCGAGCACATCAGCGTGAAGAATTCAAGCGAGCCATTAAACAGGTAGCTTCTTCTCTAGCTCCGTACGTTGCGCTCCCAGTTCCAAGTTCGCACAGATCGGTGACCTCAGTTTCGTACAGTTTCGATGGGTCGTTTGCTACTTTCTCGGAGCTGACCAACGATGAAAGAACCAGGACCTTTTTGGCTTTGGAAGTTGGTGCAGGTCATGCAGAGGTGATTGGCACGTTAGGAAAGGTTCACGCGTTTGAAGTCTCACTATTCACTTCAGCTTCGCCGTTGTTTGGAACTTCTTGCACCGACACTTCGCTTATTGCGACAGAAAGCGTTCTATGCTGATCCAAAATTCCACGCTTCAATAGCGTGGGCGCTACTAGAAAAGACGCCATCCTCATCTGATTTAGCTTCACTCTCCACAACCGGAGCGATGGACGGGGTTGCGCTGTCTGAATCTGCCTCCCCCGGAGATGAAGTTATGCACAAGTCGATATCCCCACCAACGTCAACCGAGTTAATGGAAAGCTTTGACCGCATACCCCATTTCCCTCATGCTCTCGTTCCCTCACTTAACCAGGCATATGCAGGCAAGCTCTCGGAAGCAAGGACAGGGGGTTTCGTCGCAGATAGAATCTCAGTGAAGATTGGGAAAGAAATTTTTACATGGCCAATTAAGTCGGTCCACACTATTATATAATGTGTCCCCTGCTGCAGACCACTCTATCGATTGATAGCATATGCCGCAGTTTGGCAAGTTAGTATAGCGATGGAATGTCCACCTGCAAAATGGCTGTGCGTATTAAGCTCCTCACTCCAGACGGCAGCCTCATGTCCTGGAATAGTCAGCGGGCTTGATGACCAGAGCAACATTCCTTCCGCTCCCCGTAGCCTGATCAAATAAATTGACCATCTGGACATCCATTTCTTGGCCCCCATCATCCATCTCCGCCAATCTGTGGCGTATCCAGTCGTACTGGTCAAGAATAATAAGACTTTCGACCAATGGCCCCAGTATGCAGCGGAGTGTTTGTAGCACAGACAAGCCGTTCTCCATTTTCAGCCGGCTCCCCTCATCAAAGAACCAATCGGGAAGATTCTCGCTGATTTCAGCAATTTCGATGCCCATCCTGTTCGTCGCATGTTCCAGGAAGGTTGGCCAGTCCTTGTAGGCTTCGTTGTTGAGCTTTCCCAACCGTCGATTTTCTGGCGTCTCTCCAATCCCGGGCTGGATGGGTGGTCTATCTTGTTCTGAATGAGCTGGGTTGTCTACGATAACGGTATTTTTTAATTGCGCGGCGGCGTGCAGGACAGGCTGCAGGAGAGCCCGGTAAACGACTTTACGTATCGCCAGTTCAGCGTCATGGGTCGCACGCTGACTCTTCAGCCACTGGGATGGAACTTGGGCGGCGAGGTGGAGAGCCGCCACTGGTAATCTCGGTGTAGGGTTGGCCTCTCGAAGAGCCTTGGAGAGAGGAAAGTCTGGATTTCAGCTATTTTTTTACACTCGGCGACCCCAATCATCTAGATGCTGCACATACCACAAGGAGACAATAAGTTGTAACAACATCCTACGACGACGAGCGAATGTGGCCGCCACTCACGCTCAGCAGCACCAGAGTCTTGTGTTCGGTAGTGGAACGACAAGAAGGTTCGCAAAACATCAACAGTGAGTGAGCCGCAGGCATGCAGGGCCACAAACATAACTGGGATCTGTCCTAGCCATCCTTGCCGGACCTGTGAGGCACCGATGCTGCGATCGTCATGGTTCTTGATTTCGGGGAATTCAGTGAGAAGCCAATCAGATACGGACATCTCCAGCGCTCGAGGGCTGATGTGCACAGTTTGGTGTGTAAGGGACGCCCTTCGCTCTGCATCCAGGTTCATATCCGGATCTTGAAGACACCCTGCGTGTTCTGGGTCTGTCGACTTGGCCTTTGAAGAATTCAATTTCTTGGTAGGTTCGTCAACGCTTTCAGGATCATTGTGGCGCCCTTGCTTTAGTTTACGTGCCGCTTCCTTTGTCTTCCATCGGTTGGCACCAGACGTCTGGTTCTCATTGTTGTCTAGGGCCAGAACGTGAAAGCCTAGGTCTTGGAGAGCTCTGGACAGATATCCCTAAGAAGTGAAACTCAACTCTCGGACAAAAAAGGTTTCACATGCATGAAACGCGTGATGATCACGACGTAGCTGTACCAATGAGATAGGATGCTCACCTGGCCGGATCCAACATCAACAACATGGCGGACAGACGGGAAGTTCCTCAAACTAACAAGGTGGTGAATGTATGAAGACATGCGATGGACTTCGTGTTCCTTCTTGGGTGACATGCCATACGTGCGGTGGTCCGCACTCCGCATTCCGCGCGCTAACACCGAGTAGGTCCATTGTCGTTCAAAGTTACCATACAACTTCAAGAAGGCATTCACCAACCTGATGTGACTGGTGGGTTAAATGGATACCGCTGCAGTTGCAGGTCGCGCACAGTATCGATCAGGGAGCAGAGCTCTAGGGGAATCTAATCAGGCGTAGTTGTCCATACATGAACCACAGTAAACGAGGGAGAGCGACTCACGTCAACATCAAGTGTATTGCTTCCACATGGACGGCAGAAGTATCGGATCAGGTGCAGCCAGGCTGGGTCTTTGTGGACTTCTGCAGAACTGGTGGCCCAAGTCCACCAAGAAGACCACAGAGATGGAACGTCTCGGTCGCTGGACGTAATATCATTCGGGTGGACCGAAAGGAAAGAAGCAATGACTGGTGAAGAGATTTTGTCGAGGATCGTGGATGTCGCGGTGCAACTTAGGGTATCAGCATCATTTGCGCACGGCATCGTTCGACTTGGAAGACGATGATAGCATAGAAAGTTCTGCTTCCAGGCCTGAATCTGATGACTTTTTTCTTTGATTCGGGAGGAAGAGAGTGGTTGCGTCTCCAGTTTCGTTTGGACTGGTGGATGTCGGTTAATCGATTGTGAACTATCGACTGAGCCCGTTGTACTCAGTTCGCACGAGATAGGCGCTTCCGAACAAATATTGGCGACCATTTCCGTACTGATTTCCTTCTTGTGAATCGTTCATATCACTCTCGTTTCTTCCTTTCGCTTGCCTCACTCTATGTCCTGGCCGACCTCATAGTTCTGCTCTGAAGGCGATGCTTTTCGCCCCTACGCAACCTTCGCAGTCCACAGTGTCCTTCATTTCTCTTTGGAAACCTACGTGAGATGTATGATCAAGAGAATATTGGTCTCCTCTACGACTGGGATGCCACGTACGAATCCACATACGCGTACAAGGGCTTCCTCGGGGCCTATCGATTAATGACGACCGACGTTACTGCAATAACCTACATTTTGTCCCATTCCGATGGTTATCAGAAACCAGACTTTGTCCACGATAACCTCGCTATAATGGTTGCTGGCGACGAAGGCGTTCTCACTACAGAAGGTGACATACACAGAAGACAGGTGAGATGCCACTGTCGACTGGTCATTCTGTGATTTAACTTGCCCGTCATTATAGCAAAGAATACTGGTGAGTTACTTCAAGTAGTATCTTGACCACGGCACTTGTCGTCTCTTGAAATAGCAATGCCTTTCGCTGTGATTAAGCACCAGCGTGTATCTCTTGAATTCCATCCGTAGAAGATTTCTTAGTTCTCATGAACGATTGTCACTGTGCTTCCATAGACTCCCGCTTTCACGGCAGCGCATATCACAACACTCACTCCAATATTCTGGGAGATAGCTTCTGAAGTATGTCATGTCTCTCTCTTCTTATTAGGAATACTGTGATATGCACGCAATCGGAGTAGTTACGCGATATCTGGACGCAGCTTTCAAATGAAGATTCCAAACGAACTTCGCCGATAGACGTCCTGACCTGGCTTTTGAGAGCTACCCTCGATGTGATGGGGGCGCGGGTATGTGGATATGGTAGTTTAGAACTATGCGCACGTTCATTGTAAACAATACAGGTTTTAGTTGCCACTTCAATGCTCTAGCAGGACAGAGTGACGAACTTGCCGATGCTTACCACCCAACATGCATCACAGCCAGAAAGCTTCAACTGCGCACCATCCTGGAGACATGGATCCCCTTGTTGAGGACATTCATGAACACATCACCGCAACCGAACTCCGTCAGTTAATGGCTCGTAGCATCTTCATTCCAAGGTAATGGAGTAAGTTTGTTGTGGCCACTTAACTCGAATAGGCCTCCAGCTGATCGATGAGCAAAAGACGACCATGGCCGCCGATGTTACAGTTGAATGGAATGGCAAACTACAAATTCCGGTGTCCCCACGAGAGCCTGAGCGCCAGGACTTGCTAAGCGTCTTTGGTATGTAGTCCCCGGCTCCGACGGGAGACATTCCGGCTCATTGCATATGTAGTCCAGTCGAACATGGCCTCCTTCGCCTCCCAGAGGATGACTACATCAGAGGTCTTATGTCAGATATCCACTTTTCTCATAGCTGGTTACGAGACAGCCTCCTCTGCACTTACTTGGTGCCTTTGTTCACCGGCAAAGGCTCCAGAATGTCAAAACTCCCTACGTGATGCTCTTCGCACAATATCCCCAGAATCACTGGCATTGCACGATGATGTCGCCAAGTTAGAATACCTCGACTGGGTTGTCCGCGAGACATTGAGATTACATGCACCAGTGACGTGGACGATGTGGGTCGCCATGGAAGACGGCGAAATTCCCGTCCGACGGCCATTTTGTGATATGGATGAGAAGTTGAACACAGTCATAAAGATCGCGAGGCGCGATATCATCACAATACCCATACAGGCGGTCAATAAAAGCAAGTCCATATGGGGGGAGGACGCGTATGTCTTCAGGTACGCGACTGTCGACCCTTTCACCCTAATGCAAACTTATCTGATGGTGCTGCCGCATTCTCAGGCCAGAGCGCCGGAGGACCCCTCAGAAAGCAGTAAAGCAATCCAGGGCCTTTATTCTAACACACTGACGTTTTCTCGGCGGTAGCCGCGGCTGCATAGGATATCAATTCGCACTGGCCGAGTGAGTAAATTTCCTAGATGAAATGACACCAGCTTGCTGTTCTTCCCTGTTCTTGAACCGACGGCATTGTTTGTGTGCGATGCTTCGCACTTCTCTGCGCTTTACTCCAAATGCGCGAGGCCGTTTCTTTAGAGTTTGCGGCCTCTCCCAGTGAAGGGCAAGTTTTAATTGGGTCGTGTTCAATGTATGCCAGCAGACCCCGGTCAGAAGAGCTGGCATGTTTCTTCTGGAAAGCTAATATGTTGTGTTGGATTGGTCAGGAAAATTTTCGGTTTACTGATATTTTTGGCTCTCAGGGTCAAAGCGTTCCTTTTCACACTCGTTGGTGACCTCGAATTCTCAATTGACTCTTCGGTGATTATCAAGAAGACTTTGAAGTAAGCATGCTTTCATGGCATGTTCCGTTCTTTTAGTTATTTGAGGATATGTTTGGGGCATCCCTTGCCCTGCGCCTCATTTTAAACATAAACCATATATTTCCCCTGATAATTCGATCTGATGTACATAACCAACTTATCACGTATCCCTTCTCGTGCAGTGTTGTCGCTCGTCCTGTGGTAAACTCAGAATCCACGTCTGGCAACAATATGCCCCTTTTCATCGGTCCAGCATCTCCCATCAGGGCTCGGCCTCCATGAACTGGGACCTCACGTACCAGCAGGACAGACATAACGTTAGGGACCATCGCCCGTGCGCATCATTATCTCGTCGGGATGCAAATCTTAGCAGTAACCCACGCGGCGGCCAGCAACAGGTCGTTGTCCGCGGAAATTTGGCTTGCATAAACCGCAACTTGTAGCTGTTAGCGAAGATGTGTGGGAAATATTTTGTTCGAGTGAAAGAGACGAACATTGTCAGACTTGAGTACGGAACACTTACAAGGACGTCTCGCGCCACGACCGAAAGAGAAATTAATACGTTCACTGGGACGCTAACCTTTCATTTGGTCTATCAAGCTTTCCCCTGTCCAGGGTGACTTGGAGATCATTGATTTACGCACTCCACATCCGTATCTGCCAAGCACATAACTCCAGGCTCTAGACCCACTTACAATATTTTCCTGTACCTTCGGGCATTCCCGGAATCGGGGACTTTCGTGATAACCCTGTGACCAGTCTGACGAGGTGTGACATTCCTACGAAAAGCGTGACTGCCAAATTGCGGATAGTACTACGTCTTGATCACGAAAGTTTGTACTTTGACCGCACTTTCTTTGCCTCCAGGAGGTAACCTTGTTTATACTTGCCTGATTTTCAATATTTGCAGTGCTGGTCCCTGGATACTGGGTGGAGAAGAGCGCCAGCACCGCGACAGAAAAGGGGATCATGAGGCGGTACTCCGGTAGCCATCGCAACCAACATCGTGTGCGCTCCGTGGCCGTACCAGCGCCCCTGTACGAGTCTGATGATCTTGATGAGGGTCCTAAATCAGACACATTGAGCAAGCCATCCGAGTCTCGGAACGACTCTTCCCTGCCTCCCTGCCTCCCTCCCTCCCTTCTTCATAACCATAACACCCAAGCAATCATAATTTAGTAAGTAACAAGTGACCTTGGCGAAACTCATCAATGGAAAGCAAGCAAGTACACAGGCAGTACAGTCACCTTGGCCTCCGCTCCTCTCTTCCCCTGTTTCTTTATTGTTTTTTCTCACCTTGGTGTTCCCCACCCGTACACATTGCGATGGTGGTGGTGGACTAACCCCCATTTTGGGTTAGGGCTGGTTATGTCATGATGGCGATGAGCCGTCCCTTTCCCTCCCAGGGCCCTTCTTGGTGCTGCCGACCTGGCCTTCCACATCATACTTATGCATGGATAGGTACATGCGGCAGCTCGGTCCTTGATTATCGTGGTGCCGGGACTCGCCAGGACTCGCCACGCCACGCCACGCCACGCCTCGCCTCGCCTCGCCTATACTTGAAGCTTCGGAAAGCCAGTTATTCCGGTCGGTCTTCCAAGTCATTCACAGAGTGCTTGATCGGAGTTTTGGAAAATACACGGTGCAATGGAATGACGAAACACGTGTTTCGGGTCCCTACAGTGCCATCCTGAACGTTCCAGGTGCCCCGGGGCGTCGAAGCGTCGTCAGGTCAATAACCCTGTCGCCTGTGCCAAGTGGTAGCACGAGGTGCGTCACATGCGCACGCGTTCGCTCGCTGGGACGTCTGAACTTGGTTGACGTAAATATTGCGATGGCAAACCCACATGTGTATGAGCAAATAACACGGTTGTGTTCATTAGATGACGGTGAGTAGTGTAAATGTTGACAAGTAACGTATAACATATTACATCGAATGGAATCGATCCAGGTAGGGGGACGGAGGTATTGAGATTACAATCAGAAATTTTCGGGTCGACTACGACATTCCAGGAAGTGTTGTTGCCTTCCGAGGTAGGTCACGATTATGAAAAACAAGGAGATCCTGTGAGGGGAAGACAGGCTGAGTCGGAAACCCATGAATCGGAAGCCGATTGGAAGCAAGGCCATGGGCGAGATAGAAGCCAAGAACATTGGATAACAGATCGGATGCAGATGCGGGGATACATGAGGTACGTATCTTCCGTTGCAGCATGTGTTGATTATACCAGTGGGAGAAAAACAAGGGACAGGTTGCAGTGCAACTGCACCCGTGTATCGGCGATCAGAAGAGGCCGAGTCGAACGAAAGGTACATTTTGGTGCAGGTTGCGGAGGCGGTGGGGTTCAAGAGGGCGCGAGGGGACAACATCGACACACGGGCAGTACAGGCGACTAAATGGCTTTAAGTAAGTCAGTATAATACTACTAATATTGTTACATGCAGTTTGTTTTTGGGCACCAAATATATCAAATCCCCCTGTTCAAGCCTACAACCATGATGTGCCCTATCAATGTGGGCCGGAAAAGGCTGATCCAGGATTGGCCGATGAATGATGTTGGCCCTCGCCATAGTAGCTGTGCGGATGTGGATCAGTAGAATGCGCCGGCAGCCTTTCCGGTCCTTGCGACGGACTCGGAAGGAAATTGGGCGACAACGGAGATGGGTGATGCTGTGACGAGTACATCGATTGCGTATGGTGATGATGGCCGCCAAGGTTATGCGACGCAAATGGGTTAGGGGAAAGGGACGCTGGAGCGGACATCGGAACTCCAGATGCCAAGTAGTGCCCCGATTGACTGCCGCCGCCAGAATGATGACCATGCCCTGGAACGTACGGCAGAGCCAGTCTATTCTGGGGAAAGTCCAGACCACTCGATCCGCCCCCAGCCCCGCTACTGCTGTTATACTGGTGTGATGACCGCTGTGGCATCCCGAGAAGGTGCCGGTTGGATCCAGCATACTCAGCGCCGGCAGAGTGAGCATGGCTCGGAGTAGAAGGGGGAATCGATTGAAGGGACATTGGATGATACAATTGCAAGCTATCCGCCGGCATCGAAGCGCGACGGGACACAGGATCCAACATTGTTGTGGTAGGAGTGATGCGTGTCGCTGGTGGGGGATAAGGGGCTGAAGTCGTAGGACCTGATGCTGCTCTATGGGCGGGTGCCAAGATTCTGCGCCGAGCCTGGTGTCACGTGCTTAGCAAATAAGCAAAAGAAAGGTGAAAACAATAGATCACGCACATTGATCATCCAATTGGAGACTTGGCTCATGCTCAAACCAGTGGCATGGCAGAGTTGTTTTTTCTCCTCCTCGCTGGGGTATGGATGGTCCGAATGACGATGCAACCAAGCCTTGAGATAGTCAGTCGTCTCCTTTGGCAGCTTGCCGCGCTTTTTCGTTGGTCTATCGACGAGGGTCGAGGAAGGAACGGTTTGGGGAGAGCGAGAGGATGGCGAAGAGGGCGGAGGGGCAGCTGAGGGGGGAGAAGGCTGGGCTGGAGAAAGGGGGCTAGATGTGGAATTATAAGAAGAATTACTGGGGGGCAAAACGAATTCCTGATTGGGAAAAGACCAGTCATCCGACTTCTGTCCTGAAGAAGCGGGGAATGGCCTTCGATCTTGCTGGCTAGAGATGCGGCCAGCATTAGGGAACATTTGCTGTTGCGCAAGTGGCGCACTGAAAGAAGAGTGACGCATGTTGTCGTCGTATTTCACGGAGCCGCCCAAGGATGGTTGACCTGGTGTTGAATTTGGGCGAACGATTCCAGAAGGAGAACCGGTCCAGTTGTCACCCACCACGTAAGGATTAGTGGTGACGCCTTGTGAGCGCAAATCAGGGGTGAGAGGAGACGCGAAGGCAGAGGAAGAAAGTTGGGAGCTAGAAGCGGTGGCACTAGGAAGGGAAGACGGCGGGTACGAGGAAGCCTCTGGGTAATTATAACTGAGATGCGTATCTGCAGTAAGTCTGGGACGAGTAGAATGCTTGTCCGGGGGGGGGTCTTGGGTATCACTAGGGGAGGGGAAGTGGTATGTCCCTAGGTTAGATTGATTAATAGAGGCGTGAGATCTACGAGCGCCAGCGGGGGGATACGGTGAAGATCTGTAGCGGGTATTGGATGAGGAATCGGAGGAAATGCAAGGTAAAGAGGCGCGACGAATTTCGTTGCGGAATGGATCCTCGAAAGTAGTGAAGATAGATGGAAGCTGGACCTTTGTATTGTCGAGAGGAGTGTCAGACGAAGATTTGTCGAGAGGGTGAATATTGGAAGGAGGATCAAAATTCCAGGACTGGTGGTCGGGAATACCGTGACGAGCTATAGTATCGGGCTGAGGAGAAGTGGAGGGGGAGAGTGGTTTTTTCTCTGAACGAGAAGTTATGCTGCTCTCGGTGTCTGGGGCAGACGAGGTGGAAGTGGACATTCGTCTTGGAGGAAAGTCGAGGTCGGAGTCAGATGAACTGTTGGTGTGAGACAAGATAGAAAAAAAGGAATAAAACGAGAACAAAAAATTAACATCGGAGCGGAGTTGTTCAAGGCACAAGTTGACCCACACGATGGCCGGCGATGGGCAATTTGATAAATCGTCAGAGAAGGGGAAAGAGTCGTTTTTTGGATCGATCCTAAGAAGGAGAAGAGAAATGAGCAGCCGAGTCGAAGCAAAGAGGGTGGAGAAGAAGAGAGAGAGAGAGAACGTCAGACGAGTGACAGACAGATCATGGTAGATCCTGACACATGTAATGACAGGCTTATGAAACCAGGTGAGGCAAGAAAACATACAAGGATATGTGGAGAAAGGGGAGACGTACAGAGAGAGGTGAAGCTGAGCGACGTTGTAGGAAGTGATAGCAATGAGAGATGATTTTTGCTCGATCATTTGAGCGGAATGAGTTACGAGGTACGAGGAGGTAACCTAACTTGGGCGATTGGGAGATGTTGATGGGGCGGGATTTTAAGAGGGAGTGAATCCGACTCGGGAAATTGCAAGTCAACGTATTTTTGCATGAAAAATAAGATCGCTGTGTAAGGCACTAATTAGGCCTGGGAAGGTTAACGTTTGCCGGGCAGGTCCTTTTCATCTCACCTGCGAGAAAATTAGCCGCGAGGGGTTGTCGGTAGCGAATAACATTCCCGGCATCCCTACACACTGGCACTAAATATCCTAATACACCTACCTTCTATCTGTGTTTTATTCCACATTTTTATCTCACTTTTACATCCAAAAATTTGACACCTTCTTCTTATTGGAGTAGTTTTTATCGGCAAAATTGAATGTCATTCGATGCTGTGCCTCCCAAATAATTAATTACAGACCATTCACCGCCCAATCAAATAGCATCCATTTTCGTTGCACAGCTAGCTCCTCTCCTCGGTGCCGTTACTCCCACATCGTCTAGTTTTTACATACTCGAGGTACAGGTTCTGTCGTACCATATCCTTCCTCTCTACATAGATCTCACGTCGTGTTCTCATGTACAACTTGCTGTCACGTAACATAATCTAATCCATCTTGTTGTCTCGACATCACACAACGGCATCATCGAGTCTTCGCACGCACATCCTTTCTCTCCTTCCGTCTGTCTCCGTTGTCTCGTCACTTGGTTCCTTCCCCCTTGAGCCATCGCAACCGGTATCATCATACCATCAACCCACAATAATCACAGGTACAATGAATAACGAAATACACCCCAAATAGTCATATTCACATAACCTGTCACTCGTGATCCAGTGGCCTCGAGCACGAAAAGTATCAGACCCAAGGCACAGATCTAACATGCTAATATGTTCACGCGCGCGCGGAGCTTCATTCTTTAGCCTCGGCCGCTCGAATAGGGTTCAATAACTTTTTCATCACACCGCCCACCCCACTTGGTCTTTTTTCTGCAGAGTCTCAGCTTGGTAGTAGCGCCGAATCTTTTTTTTTTTTTTTTCTTTTTTTTCTTTTTTTTCTTTTTCTTTTTTCAAATTCGATTCCGATCCAGTAGCTTAGTAGAATTTCTTAGCAATCCGATTTCAAGGGCTCTGCACCCATAGCATCGGGCTAACCTGAAATTTACACGTCTTTTTCAGGTCGTCATGCCGTTGTCAGGACGGTATTTTCTCGTAAATTCATCGTCATTTCTCCCCACAGTGCACAAGTTTAGCAGCCAGTCATCCCCTGGGATATCTTAAATAAGCGCCTCAACGA
The DNA here is from genome assembly GCA_014904945.1 of Gyrodon lividus. Lineage (NCBI taxonomy): Eukaryota > Fungi > Basidiomycota > Agaricomycetes > Boletales > Gyrodontaceae > Gyrodon > Gyrodon lividus. The sequence continues at coordinate 88,694 of MU127444.1, forward strand.
TAGCTTATCCTTTTGCTGGGCTGCCATCGCACAACCTCACGCCGTGCCATCAATGGCTTGCATGACATAAAGCATGGTACTACATAATCAAGTAAAGAAAAATCTAACGTAGATCTGCCTAAACATCCCAAGTTTGAAACGTACAGCCATGGAACTCATAATTTGTCAGCTTTTAGCTCGTATCGGGTTCCCGTCCCGTCCCTAACTTGACTCTCCCCTTAATCTTACTCTTTCCCATGATCCCCTGGAGTAGATGATTAGCCTTCGTCCGTTCCTTCTCCGATACTTCCACCCCGTCTAACATCCGGATACGTCCACACGCCCGCATAACCAAGCCTCGGTAGGCGAGGCGGCCGACATAGGCGTCATCCGGCAGATCCCGGCGAAACTTCGAGTCTAGCTCTTGCCATCCATATTCAGACGTCTTCTCACCCCTGCATGTACCAGTTCGCTCGCGTTCACTCTCGCCGTTGTTCTCGCAAGGCTGCAACGCCCCAGGGGCATCTCGAACCAGAAGTGGAAGATACCATCCGAGCGTACAAGGATTCATCCTGTGATGTTTTTTTTTGGGGGGGGAAATCAGCGATTGTCACATCATAAAGTTCAACCCCATTTGTCGCAATGGAAGATACCGAAAAAAATAATAATCGACGGTTTACTCACCTGAAGTCTAGCATTTCCGCATCAGGCATTCGTTGCAGAACACGGATCAGCGGTTTGGTTCCCTTTAAGCGAGATCCAATCATGGTAAGCTTCTTCAGTCTCGTGAGACCATCCAATGCGGTCACTTCCTCCAAGAAGTTATAGTTGAGGTTCAGAACCCGAAGGTTTGGAGTCAGCCGGGCCAGATCGCATGGAAGGGTCGTTATCCGACATGCGGCCACCTCAAGGTAGACGAGATTGTAGCAGGGCTCCTCGATGAAATCAGGCTTGAGTTTGTTGCCTAGAGAACCATAATACACGTTCGTTCTCAAGGGCGCTCCATGATTTTCTAGCAAACACACCTGAAAGATATAGCCGCTTCACGTCCCGGAATTGGCGTGTCGAGAGATGACTGCAGATCGCCATCATTATCGCCATCATCATATCAAGAAGCAGGCACGCATAATGAAAGATCCCGTCATGTCACTTAACACCCAAATATAGCCAATCCACTCACAAGTCGCGACAACTCTGGTTTCGCATGGACAGGTTTTCCAGTTTACCCAATCGTTCCGCCTTCACAAGACCTGGAAGGGAGTTGTTGTCCAGGTATAACGTGCGCAGATTGGCGTAGTGCGCAACGTTCAGCTGGTGCAGTCGATTGTTACTGGCGCGTAAAATTCTCAACCTCGCCATAGACCCGCCGGGATCAAGATGTTCAAGTAAATTGCCATCTTCAAGCCGCCATGGAAAAGGGTCAGCCCAGGTACATATATCCACAACCGGAACCCACCTACCAATATTCAAAGCAATCAATGCAGGCAGATTCAGTGCCAGCGAGGCGACCCTGACCAGCTGATTGTGGCTCAAGTTCAGCATCTCTAGCCGCGACCTGAAGAATACGTAAAATTGCATCAGGAACTCTGCGAGTGGGAAATTGGAGCGAATCGTGTGCCTCACCATCGGAACAAATTTAAATCAACCTCACGAATGAGATTGCCCTGAAGACTCAGTTTTGTGAGCGCATCCAATTTCTGAAGCCCATCAAGGCTTGTTATCTGGTTGCCATCAGCTCTAAGCTCCCTGAGGTGTCGAAGACATTGTAATTCTGGTTTCGTCATCATCATTTCAACTGAACGCAAACAGAATTCCAAAATGATTGCAACTTACGGCTCAGGGAGTCGATTTGATTATCGCTAATATCGAGGTTCTCAAGATTCTGTAAGTGACTGAAAGAAGTGACGCCTGTCAAGCTTCGGTGCGTCAGCACGTCACTGTCATCGTCAACTGCTTCGGCGCACGTACATATTGGAGGCGACAGAAAGTGTCCGCACGGAACCGGGGATACCACTCAACCACGACAGCTGGTTGAAGTTCCTGTCAAGCATGTCAGTCAAAATAGTTTATTTCCACACAATGTGTCTCTCCAACTTACAGCGTCAGAGAGTCTAGTTTCGGCAAGAACTCCTTGAGCCTTGCCACGCTATCCAAAGCTTTTCTTGACAAGTCGACACTGTTCAAGTCCTCCCAATATGGCTCGAACGGTTGTACGTCTGTAATGACTTGGATTAGCCGGTCATGTGCCAGCCCAAAGGAACACTCGGTTAAGAAGGTAGCGTTCATAATGTCTGGGTCGGTGACATTGCTCCTCCGCGTCATTGAGGACACTCGTCGGGAGTTCCCGCTCGAATCCACAACAGCCATTTGACTGCTCGGGCGTCGTTTACCCAATGGCTGCAATTCTTCAACAGAGTGCTTGCCAGAGGTCGAGGACCTCGTGGGTGAGACCCCTGAATCAACTTGCAGAATAGGACCGATTATTAGATGTCGCTCGCACAACAATTCCAAGCTTACCCGTGTTCTCGAGATTCTGCATCAACTCAGCGATTCGTTTAGATCTCGCCGAGGGGAAGTAGCCGGGATCAAGAGAGGACACGCTCGTCCCAACGTCGTCGTCGCTCTCGTGGGGCTTGGCGCTCAGCCCTCTGATTGGTCCATCTCGTTTGCCATCCGAGAAGCTGACGGATCTCCGGTGTCCGAGTTTCTGCGCAGGCGTGCGGTATTTATACCGATTGGGGTCCTTCATGGCAGATACAGGCGTTGCACTCGTGCTCTTGAGCGCTGGTCTAGATGGCGTCGCAAGGACCGATACTCTGCGAGGCGCCACGGCCGGCGTAGCTTCGACTGCTGTGACTGGTCGTTGAAGCAGAAGGGGTTTCCGGGGCGACACATGCGACACATTTGACAGGTCATCTTCCGAGTCGAAGATCGGCTGTGTAGGCTGATCTCCAGCGTCCGCTGCCTCAGCATCGTCGCAGTCGGAGTCAAACTCCGAGGTTTCGTCTCCTGCGCCACTGTCGTCTTCCTCTGAAGGAATAATACGGATAGCAGCGACGGAAGGCCCATCAAAAGTGAAAGAAGTAAGGTCCACTTCTTCTTGGTCGTTCGTCTCCTCTTCTACCTCCTCGATCCGAGTCATGTCCTGCTTGAAGTGCTCTTCCCCTTCGTCCTCTGCCGCCGCTGGGTCCTCATCTGCAATCTCTACACTGGCGTTCGTCCCCCCTGAATCATCCTCCCGAAGGCTCTCGATGTCTCGGAAGGGATCCTCACTCTCGGCATCCGTGCCGGCAGTTTGATCTCGTTGGTCGTCCGCATCTGGCGTCGCACGCGCAGTGGCTTTCATCCACTTCATAAGATCCTTGTCATACACCATCGTGCCGACGCGTTGCGGCAACGACGGAAGATCAGAGGGAGTGATGTGCGTAATGTGAACTGGACCCGCATGCTTCATGAACGATGGAGCGCTGCTTGCGGTCATAGTTGTCCCAGACGCTGTGCTCGAAGACACAAACCGGTTCAGATCATCGTTGCCACCTGAACGGAGCGATGAAGACGGATATGAGCGAGGTATTTGAGTTGGAGGCAGTGGGAGTGATTCGGTGATTGTCGATGACGTGATTCTGATGTGCGGAACGTCGTGAGGCAATGGGTTGGTCGCTGTGGCTGCAGAACGCTCCTCCGTCTGCCATGGCACTTCGATCGACATGTTGGACATCTCGTGAACCAGGCTCCGCTCGTGATCATCGGAGACGGAACGAGAGAACTTCCGTGGGCTTGGATGATGCCTCGACGATGACGACGGGCGGCGAGGAGATCCAATCTTAGGTGATAACCGACGACTCCTTTCTTGAGTCCCTGTTGACCAGACGCTATGATGCGATCTATTGTTCACAACTGCAGCTCCGTCTGCTGGCTCCTCTTCCGCATGGGTGAAACGTGAGAGCTCGGTATCCCCGGAGAAGAGGCGCTTTGAGCCTTTCATATCGTTCTTGATTTGTTGCATCAGATTCTCTGCTTGCAACCTGATGGCGAGAGAGGAGTGGCCGCTGGGCGCAGCTGTGGACGATCCAGTTGTGGTCCTGCTCCTTTCACCGGCGATTGGCACGAGGGCATTCCGATGGTCTGATCTATCGTGTTGGTGGCAGAGTACATGTACATGTGAGAAGAAGTGACTTACCACTCGATGATACCCGTGTTGATCTTTTCAGTTGGGACTTCTCCGTGGACTGGCTAGCCGGAGACTGTGTAGTGACGGTAGTAGAGATGGTCGAAAAATCTCGAGCCTGCTTAATCTGTTGCATAAGAGAGCGCGATTCGCCGACATAGTCGACTCTCGGTGCCGTTGGCCGGGAGATAGTAGCCCCTGCGCCGGCACCTTCGCCATAGAAGTCACTAGGTGGACTGAGTTTTACGCGCTTGATGCTACGTATGGGAGTATCGTCCGAGATGGGGGTCTGCTGTGCATAAAAGGCCGCGCGCTGAAAAAGACTGGAAGAGGAGCCGTCACCCCCTGCACTTCCACCCGAGGGCGTATTGACGGCAATAGAATCCACCATAGCTGAGAGATGATCGCGTGTGAATGTGTCATACTGAAGTTGAAATAATCGTAGTCTTGGGTCTGTCATGGGTGGATTCGCAGCGCTGTACACATTCCCTGGGGTGCTTTCTGCCTGCGGATATTTGGGACTGTGGTAGGAAACGGCGAAAGTGAACGGACTTTCCAAGGACGATTGGTGTGTCCCGTGGGTAGAAGTGGGAGGAGCCAGGTATTTGGCCGGGGGCGTCGGCATGAGACTGTCATGATCGCCGTGAGCATTTGTCTCCGCCTCTGACTGGCTATCATTTGGGGTAAACGCTTGCGACAAACGGGATGGGATGGTTGGAGCAGCACTGAAAGCCAAAGCCGCGGGTTTCTGCTGAGGCGGTGACGGTGGCTCAAACATCTTTTCCAAAGCCAGAGGACTGAAGAAGTCCTTGATGCCACCTTTCTTGATCTGTCGACCTGGTGTTATCGGAAGCAGTGCCGCCGTTGGCACGTCCTCCCGGATCAAAAATGTACCAGCAGCATTCGGGCTTGTTGGAGACGTCATTGAACCGTCTTCCTCAGCGCTTGGAGTCTGCAAAAAGCCAGGCAGAGGTGCTGTGAGGGAGATGGACTGAGTCCCTAGAGACGCCTCGTCCTCGTCGACCCACTCTTCGCCTAGATCGTCTGTCTGCCACGCCGGACGGACGGCCTCTAAAACGTTCGTTGCCATCGCCGTGTGTTGGCGTTGATGGCCTGTCGATTGACCTGTTGGCTGATAATGTTAGTGATTAAGTTGTTCAACTGACCACGCACAGACGGCGCGCTCACAAGTTCCTTCACGTGACCGTGCAGTTGTTGGTGCAGATGGACCACTATTTATTACTGTTTGGTCAACTGCCATCTACCCAAGGACTCGGTTGTCAAAAGGCTGTTATGCATGGTCAACTTTACTCTAAGTACAGTTCCATGCGCCGGTACATCAATCACTGTCAAGAAACAAGTGTTGCTGCAAACCGTAATCGAACATACATCAACGACCAATTGCCTGACTGATCTTTATAGTCAATCTCACACATCTGCACAACTTCCTCTATGATCGTTTCAGCGTCCACATCATTGAATCCTTTCAAAAACGTCCCCCGCGCAAAAAGCTGGAGCCATGCGCGAAGGCCCCCGTCGTTGAGTGGCGTCAACCTCGGAACCAAAGATATACTCTCAACTCGGAAGCCAGCAGTTTGTAGCAGCTGTAAGTTATGGGTCTAATTACGTGTCAAGTCAACGTAATTCTTGTTTACTTACCGTCTGATATTCTTCGATGGTCGGGAAATACCAGGGGTCCATGGCCTCTGGATCAAAACCTCGTTTCCTGACGGCGTGATACAGACAAATGCGGACGCCTGTGATCTCTGTGAGTGCTTCAGGTGACATACGACAAGCACGGAATCTCCACCGATGCAGTTCGTATACCCGCCCATCTCGCAAACGAATCGCCCCCCTTTTTTCAAGACCCGTTTTAGGCCTTCAAGAACTCCCGCTGGGTTGCGTTTGCACCAATGTAATGCGGCGTTACTGAACGCCGAATCGAACGACTTCTCCTGAGATATCCCAGGAGGTAACCAAAAGTCCTGGACATCGCAAATGAACGTATTCCTGACCCCGTTCGTTGACGCTTTTGATATCTATGAAGAATATATCACGCGGTGCGCGATTGCTAGAAGGTAAATACTTACCATATCTTCATTATAGTCCACACCCAATACGAAGCCATCGGCACCTACCGCATCCTGAATCTTGACTGTGAGTTCTCCACTTCCGCACCCAAGGTCTATAATCCGGTCGCCGGGGCTGGCATTTAACCAAGATATGATCGGTGCCGTGAACTCCTCCGAAAAGACGAAGGATGCCGTCTTAGCATAATGGTCTGCGGTGTAGTCCACGCTCCCCTCCTGCTCAGACGATGGACTGGTCATGGTCATTTAGAATGCGTTGAGAAATGCACGCGCGGGGAAGCTGCTTTTATGGTTCTAGTCCCGTCGAGGCAGATGGCTCATGGAGGCTTTGGCATAGCCAGGTTTCGGCTTTCCTCTCTTCGGCCGATGACTGCGTCTCGTTTACCTTTGTGGTTTTTCCGGTTTAAGCTTGTTCCTCAAGAGGCAGCCTGGCGTCATGATGCCGGTTTGATTGCAGGTCTATTCTCCTCCCATTAGTATTCGTACAAAAGGGACTGCGATAAGAGTCTCGGCCGAGGACCCCTCAACGGCCGAGAAAGCACAAGCATTTGGGAGCTTTGGTTCTGCGCTTACGCAAGGCACTCCTGACTAGGGTCATCCACACGCGCGTGCGCCCATCAGTGGATCGCTTAGTGATCCAGCTCATCGAGGATCTCGCTATTTGTTTCCCCCCCAGCAACGGACGTTGACCATGTGCAGAATGGAATGTTGGTCAGTTGTTCGAGCAATCCGTTATTGAGCGGATGTCAACAAGTGCCTGTAAATCATGTCGTAGCGCCGACATTCCGGCGAGCCTCTCCCTCCTTGCTCAATTTGTTTGTGTTCTTCCTGAGCCAGTCGTGTTCCATGAGGTATTGCCACGAGATAACATTCATGTTGTGACCGAATGGAAGAAATGTTCTATAAGACGCAGTCTCCAGGACCATGACCTATGTAATATATGACAGTCGGCATGTTAACTTGTAGGACGCACTCACGACATGATCACGCAGAATATAGTGCATTTTCCATGCAAGGACGTTTTTCCGGTCGTGCTGTCTGTCTGGCATTGGTCAAATCCGCGATGACTTCATTGAATGGAAGATAATCTAACGCAGTATGTATACTGAGATTCACAAGCATGTCCTATATCCAAGCTAGATCGCACGGGTGCCCGAAACAACATACACCGCACAAAACAGCAAACTAGAATCGTTATGTGGAAACGCTTACGGCGGCAGGACACGGTATTCCGTTGTTCCATTCCGTCCGGGCTGATAATCCAAGTCGTTCAGCGATATCACCGTTTCCGAGTTCTTGCAAATAGGGTAGGATTCAGCCGAACCATTTGCAAATGAGCAGACAGTAGCTGGGCTTGGAGTCATCGTGTATTGTTATTAGCCAGCCATCATCACGGCCGCTCGCGCTCTCAGATCTCAGAATCAGATCTTTCGACGGCCTGAATTGGCGACCATTTCAACTGGACGGCCCTTACCTTGTCCGCGGATTTGACAACCAGACCCTGTGTTCCCAGAGATTGTGGCGATAACGAAAGCGACCACTTCAGTTCCGTACATTGAAGGGAGAGATCGTCCTTTGCTAACCGAGAGCATTCGAGCCATTGGCAAACTTGCCGATAGGAACAGAATCTGGGAAAGACATCTCGACGTACCATAGTTCCGGGAACAAACTCTTGGTGGGAACATTTCACGAATAGAAAATGAACAATGATACGTTAGTACCCACCGAACCTTGATGAGAAATCGCAAGTCTCACGAAAGGCGAGGATCACCAGCAGGGATATATAATGTTCCGCTGCCGAATGATCAATGGGTGGAATCCACCGCCCATACGTAAGAAAACCGTCTAGGAGGCACTGACGTTGTCCTGCCAGGGCGCCGTTCACCACTTCAGCCCAATGTTGGTCTTGGATAATCATATTCCGCGGTGACCTCAGGACCCTGGGTCGTTAACTACTGCCTTGGAAATGAGTAACTCTTGCAACGATTTCACAGGATGGCGGTTACGTGACTTTGGAATTAGTGAAAGTGGTCAGTCCGCTACCGACACCTGGATGCCTGGACAACGAAGCCTGAAGTGAGGCTTGATTATGCTTTGCAATTAAACCAACTCTTGAAACCTCGTTGAAATTGTCCGTAGGTGTGTTTTCAGAAACGCTGGACAATTCATAGCTCGACGAGGGACATGCGTCTTCGAATTGGGCGGCGAAACATTACTCGAGAGTGACAAGGATACTCGAGTCCCATGAGATTACAGTGGCACGGGAGGTTGTCCTTTCAAGGGATTCAAAGGCATTTTGAGTCGGGTCGTTAGACAGTAGACTCTGTCTTTGGTCCACTCGATTACGTCATCCGAACACCACTTGTCACCAAGTGTGCCGCAAGTTGTTGGCAATGTTGACTAGCATTCGTTCTCTTACTCTACACCAAACACTTGCTCTAGTTCGCGCCTGACAACCACCGCACGATGGAAGCACAGTCTCAAAATCACCCCTACACAATCTTGCGCATAAAACGAAAGCGCACAGATGAACCATTAGACGCGTTGGGTATGCATTGGCCAACCAAAATGCCCCCGTTTTCAGCTACTCGCTCACTCTGCAAGTAGTCGTCGAATCGCGATTCCGGAGGAAGAAATCGCGAGGCGGCGTGGATGTCTTTCAGTTTGCGCAGACTGTCGAGAACGATGCCTGGGAGGACCAGCAAATAAGACTGAGTCTCCAGGTACGTCGCGAGACCTTCTGTCTTACCTGGCTAGCTGCATTAATTCAACACTCTGTTGTAGTCTCAGATTTCTAAACTCGCACAAGACTCAAATGAGAGTGCAAAGGGACAAGTTTCTCCCGTTCGCGAAGTAAAACCTTCCGCAGCGCCACCTCACGTTTCACGAGCAGATAACTCAACGCCTCGATATGCCGTCAAAGCAACCGGGGAAGACGCAGGAGTGAGATTCAAGAGGCGCCCCACCAGCCCGTAAGCGGCCCAACCTCTCGACGTTACTCTATGTCTTACCTTGCATGTCCTAGGCCCAAAGTCCTCCCATCAAAAGATATCACACAAAATGACTTCAAAATGTACGATGCAGTCCTTGAACCTCAGGATTCGTCCTTGCCACCTATGGACTCTGAGATGGAGAAGTTCTTGCCTATGTTACAAGATTATCTAACACGTACGCAAGTCCGTGCCTCATGTCCATCCAGAGAACTCATAGGCTATCTTGAATAGTACATGATACATCCTCTTCAGGCGCTGTTTCCACTACCACCAATACATCATTCACAGATGTTGCGGCGGGTGACGAGTACGTCTGGGACGTATTCTACAGGCGGCCCTATTCGTCGTCCGAGTGGAATTCGTTTGCCGCAAACGTCGGGACGGTGTAGGTAGTCTGTTAAAAAGAAGTAATTATGAGCCTGACGTACATACACATCAGCACTGGTCTGCCACCATCTGCGCTGGATGACGACCTGTCCGACGAATCTCAGTCCGAGGAAGAGGATGAGGCAGATGAGGACTCAAATGGTTTGTGTTTAGACCCTCCAGTATGATCCTCAGACTGATATACAATCAACCTCCAACAGCTGAAGAGTATTACAAGAACGATTACCCTGATGAGGAGGATTCAGATAGCGATAGCAGCGGTACGCAATTCCCACCATCTTGGACATCAATCCCACATGATGATCCTTGTAGATATGTTCCATGACGACTCCGAAAACGAAGACTTTGCTAGTGATCCTGCCGGCGACAGTGATCACCACTGGAGATGAGACGACTTTGAAGTTATGACAACATCAAGCAAATATTACTATCATTGCATCTTTCTTCGGACGTGGATCTCATATCAAAACATCACGGACATGCCCTCCAATTACATTACTCTGTCTCATCTCGTTAGTTCATGCTTCATAGCCCCTCAGGTCTTCGTAGTTGGATCTCATCTTAGCTAATTTGACAATCTTCTTCCAACCGTGTCATCTTCCCTTGGCGGCTCAAGTGCTTTCACAGAGATGGACTTTTCTGCAACTCGACCTGAAACGTTCAGCATTGAGCAGACTCTCGATGACTTCGGATCACACAGTACCTCGTCGTCCTCGCCACGACCATGGCGCCTCTTTGACACTTTTCCGAGACTCAGCAGCCCAAGGAAAACCAAGGCCGCAAACGATAGAGCAACGACAACAATCGTCAATCCAGCACCCAAGAATCCCGCTCCGACAAGACTAATAGGCGACAACGCCGCAGAGCGACCTTGTTGTGCAGCGAGCGTCAACGCCCCACAGCCCCTGTCCTGCGAGTTCTGGCAGATGCTGCACCAGTCGGCCGTAGTGTTGACAGCTGAGGGCTGCGGTGTCGTTGAGTTCAGCACGTGAGTGGTAGCCAAGTTGGTGCGATGTGAGCAGTGCTTACAGCGACAGCATCTATGAACGCGGAGAGGGGGACATCCCCGGTTCGGCTCAGGAAGTTGTAAGTCGTGAAATCGGCGTCCGTCCCGTTCTTGAAGTTGAACCGGATCACTGGTCCGCCGCCAGAAGTCGGCTGGCGCACCTCAAAAGCGACAGCAGAAGCGTAGTCCACTGGAAACCATGTCTCAGCATTCATGCGCCCGCATGCCAAAGATGAGCAGGGTAAGAAATTCACCGATGCCAGCAAGCTCCGGGTTAGCAGCCGCGATACCTGTCATGTTGAAGAGCGATAGCAAAGGCTTATAAGCGATCGCCGTGATCATCATCTTCACTGGGTTCGTGGGGTCGACGATGCCCTCAAAAGCATTCAAGATCGAAGGGGAAATTGCTTGGCCCGCAACTGGGCAAAGCACACAGGTCAGCTGGTGGAATCTGCCACTACGGGTCCAGAGACAAAACGGGATGACTTACTGTTCCCGATGCCTATAACACTGGGGTCGGTGAAAACGTTGTATTCGTGCCAGTTAGCCAGGGCTCTTACTTGTGCTAAGAAAGTAGCAGGAAGGGCCCTGGCAAAGGTGACATTGTGAATGCTGTTGACGTTCATGTAGTCGAAGACCTGGTAAGCAGTCGTTACTTCAAAGTCACCGAGGGACAATTCAGTCTTGACGTACGTTCCACTATCAGAAAGTTAAACAGGGTCAATCAAACCGAGATACGCCACCAAAGAGCAGGATCCATACCATGTTTTGCAGAGTGACCGGTCTACCACCCGCGTAAGGAGTCAGAAGCTTAAGAAAATTCGCGCTCTGCTGAGCCATCTGCTGGAACTCTGGAGAGTTGTAGAACTCGGTCGTGTGCGTATCAAACGTCTACAACATGTTGAGCACACCACCAAAGGATCTGGGGCAAAATGTGCACCAACATTGCAATCCAGGAACCCTTCCAACGAAACGTCCAAATTGGGGTCAACAGCATCGACTTGATTTCCTCGGTGAGGCATTCTAGGTTCTCATGCTGTCAGATAGGCAAATACTCACTCGGAACATACTGGCGACCGCCGATGGTGAATTCGGTCAACACGTGAGAAACGACCCCAGAAAATCTGATGGACATACTTGATAGCCACCGAGAGGAGCGACGATCGTCGACCCATTAGCCAGCGTAATATTATTGTTGATCGTCCCAGGCCAAAGTCCCTGTGTCAATGACACACAAGAATCATAAACCACACCATCTTCACCCCCGAGGTCTGCACGGATGTAGACCTGGGATTGGTTGAAAAGCCCCGTGCTCATCCCTGGAATGTACGACGGCGAGGACTCATCCAAGTAGAGCGATCGCAGGTACCCTCCTAGTAGGAATTCTTGTTGCTGCGAGGGATCGGTCAGGGGGATCCATCCTCTGGCAAGATGATTGTAAAGTTACGTTTCCCAGAGGTGTGATCTGCGTAGCAGATGCAGTGTATGAAGTAGGGTCCTGATAAAAACCCATTCGGTCACCGTGGCGAACGATGAGCACAACGCCCATGAGGTTATCGTTTGTCTGGGACATGATCGCAAGAAGCCTGATGAACTATTGGAGTGGTGCCTAACGTTGGAAGGGGGGGATTAGTGCGGAACAATCATCGAGTCCAGGCTTTTATCTGACACTGATACTTGATTGGAGCAGCCCGATCGCTGTGTGAGTCAGGACGACCACCGTGTACTCCCGGGAAGAAATGCATCAGATTCTTCCAGGAACATCAAGGTCTTATAATGATACGACTGTAAAAGAGCCAGACATTGGGGGGTTTGGCCATCGCTAAGTCGCAAGTCCTTAAGCCTTGGGCCTTAGTTCCTGCTTTGGGCTCAGCCTTCAGGACAATCCTCTAGGCCCTTGATTACTGTCTTGAGCGAGGGATTTACCCTGACTCGCTGCGCTAGTCCTTGGTCAAGGCAATATAGCTGGTGCACACCGACGGAACTCTGTCATCTCATATCCCTCAGGCCTCAGGGGTCTCTCACGGACACATCGAAAAAGATACCAAGAAATTTACATATCGACATGACTGCAAAAATAAAAATAAATAAAGAAGATACAAGATATTGATATTTAGCCCTATCCTAAATGGTGTACTAAATGCGAAGGTACAGTCCGAACTCAAAGTTTAGTACGTTTTTTCACATTTTGTACAACATTTAGGGTGGGATAAAATATTTCAAAATCTGTTGTGACCAACCTCCTATTCCAGTATGCATCCTTCTGTGAACTCTAGATCTTCGCCACCCCCAAGTCCACTTAGCCCTTCAAAGAGCCGTGGTCGGCCAAAGAAGACTCCCTCACACCGACATTGTGCGTTGTGCAGTGTTGCCATCAGTGGTGAGGGCTAGAATGATGGACCAGTGTTCCCCACGTTGTGCGCCATGGATCCAACTGCCCGAAATAAGTTGGATGTCCATGTGTTGAGAGCATGTTAATGTGCCGTTGTGTACGTGCGACTTCATCCCATTGGGCAGCTGTACGTTTGAGGACGAGCCGGTCACCAATCTTGTCGAGGAACGGGGAAGGGGTTGTCACACAGTTCAGTGAGAATTGTAGCGTCCACGAAGGACGGAGGGCAGACCCACTTTTCTTGTTCATGTAGATATCATTTGTTATGTGCATAAATTGCTCGAGCGGTCTGTCTCATCCGTTTGAATGGATACTGGGCGTAAATGACCACCGTTGTACACACTGCCTCTGCGGAGGGCGATATTCTGACCCACCACCTTGGTGACACCTAACCTTGTGATGACATTCAGTATCGCGAGCGGTATATACATATGCTCTTAGTTAAAGAAACCTGTATACGTCGCTTACAACGATAACAGATGCGGGTCTTTGACCTGGATCGGAATTGATAGGTAGGGATCAACTCACTGATTGACTCATCTATATCGGCACTCAGATCGATGATATCCATTACACGCCAGTGGTCGCGGCCGAATAGTTCCCAGAGGATGGTGGTCTCGTGTTCAAAGTTGAACGTCGGACTCACACAGAACACCCCATAAAAGACGTTGTCTGGGAATCTGCTATGTGATCTTCTGTGCGTCAATCCAAATATTAGCAAACACATTGCCAGATCACTACAACTGATTTAAAGGTCGTGTGCAGCTCTGGGAGCGGTCCACCACTTGATACTTCCAGTGTATCACCAGCCAAATGACCTCTGATTCAGAAAAATCAACCGACATCGCCAAGTCAGGGTTACTTTCCCGTGCTCGGACATTTCTTACTGTCCTTGGTGGAGTATACGTGATCGTGGTACTACTGCTAACTGTGCCATTCATACAGACCCAGTGAGCAGGATTGTTTATTTTGCATGAGATGGTCAGCTCACCTTTGACATTGCCATCGAAAGCATCGTGTTTATGAATGCCTTCAAATTGCCACGGAACGCACAGTTTGATGCACCGGAGAAGTACGGCTTGGCGCGTGAGTATTTGTGTTCAGCGGTTATGAGTCGGACGACGTAACGTATCTCCCGATATTTAGCCGGTAAAACGTTCAATCTCAAGATTGACACGTCAGACAACCAGACACTTGGTGCTTGGTTCGTTCTGTCTGATGCCCTATACCACGGTATACCCTTCCCTCCGCCGCAGAGGGCGGCGGAACAGACTCTGGTAGAAGCCTTAACATCGCAACCCACCATTCTATTTTTCCATGGGAACGCTGCTACTCGCGCTTTGCCCGTGCGCGTCCAACAGTACAGTTCCTTTACATCGAGACTACATGCCAATGTTCTGGTAATAGATTATCGCGGATTCGCAGACAGCCAAGGCTCGCCAAGTGAGAACGGCCTATCAACAGATGCTCGTGCTGCTTGGGACTGGCTGATTTCTAACGGGGCAAAACCCGATGACATTCTCGTCGTGGGTCACAGCTTGGGCACGGCGGTTGCCTCGGCACTTGCGGTGTCTCTATCTCAAGAAGCTATTAGATTCAAAGGGCTGGTCTTGATGTCCGCCTTTTCATCGATGTATACCCTTGTGGATACATACAGTATATTCGGAATATTCCCCGTTATGCGCCCATTGACGATGATACCTCGTGCTGCGGGTGAGTGTTGATTGACGCTCGGATACACGCCCTGGACTTAACCATCTCCAGAACTCTACAAGACATTCCTCCTGAATAAATTTGACACGTTGTCAGTCATTACGGTAAGCCTTACTGACTCTCCCACTCTAGCTGAATGTTGATAATTCGCTTCAGCAAGTCAAAGTGCCCGTGCTCATAGTGCACGCGGAAGACGACTGGGACATCTCACACACTCATTCGGACGTGATCTTTGACGCGCTCATAGAACCTTACTTGCCTTCCGTGGACGCGCTTCCCATTGAACCCATCTCGTGGACGAAAGAGCAATGGAGCACCTACCAAACACAGGTAGCTAAGAAGAGAGAAGTGCGAGAGTCGTTACTGACCCGAACACATATGCCCAACTTTGGTGTAATGGACAAATTTGTAGCGTCTGGGGAGACTATTGTACTTCTGAAGACCCTGATAGGGTCTCACGAGGTCGGAACTCTCGAGGGAACACAAGATGTCATTCGAAACATGTTTTCGTTTGCATGATTGGAGTTTGGTGATTTGAATAGCGAGTAGGTATTACTTAGTGATGGTCCGGTGTGTTGTTTTACGTCTAGTATGTGTTTCGGTTGATTTAGCAGGGGAAGTGCGTCCAAGCCGTGGGAAGAATCAGCCGTTACGCCTTTCGTAAAAAGGGGTTAATGTAGTTAACCCAAGGCTATTATAACAAGTAAATATCAAATGTGTCGTCTCCCGAAAAAACGAACAAACCAGTGGTTTCCTACTAGCAGAGTACCATGACAGAGACAATACCTGAGGGAAAAAGTCCTCAGAACAACTTACAGCTAACAATAAAGGTGGCCAGCACCAGCCACCGTCCCCTACTTCGTCTTCGTCCTTTGTCTACCCGGTTCGGTCACTCTTGAGCGGTATTCAGCCTGCTAGTAGCGAGTAAGCAGCCCAATTACTACTATGAATCCGAATAATAGCTCCGCTAACAATTCTTTCACTGTACAGAGAAAGCTCGAAGCCGCGGCACTCCGCAGCGGACCCGAGTACTAGTACCGGCGACTCAGGAGGTGCCCACTACACCACCCCGTCCCGGTCTCTGTCATATCTGAGGCATGGTTCTCGATTGACGCCTACAGATTGTCGCGGTGTACAGTCTTCCTCTTTTTACCCCACTTTATCAGGGGCTTCAATCCACGACCAGCTTCCAGAACCCATCTCATCTCAAAACTCGGGTCCGGTTTATACTTACGAACTCTCAGATATCAAGCATCCGGGTCAATTCTCTCAAGTTGCCGCAGCCGCTTTTTCCGACGTTGCATACCTCGTACCACCATCCGCGGACTCTGAAGACGTCACGCGTACAGAAAAACAACAGCTTGGCTTGTCCGAACTGGGTTACGTTCACTTGCCTCCGTTGCCTCCACCCCCTGAACAGGTTGTAAGGGAATCGGGGCCCTCTGCTGGTTCTTCTGCTTTGGGATTGAACTCGATAGGCTTCGATGCTCAGAAACCAGGAGATCAGGATGATGTCAAAGCGAGTCAACCGCCATCATCGCCTCACTCTCCAGGCGTGCAATGTGTGTCAGATGAAGAGAAACGCACAACTACAAGGTATACGCATGTCGAAGACGAAAATGGTCATCACGTCGTGACTGGACGAAAGGGTGTCCTGACGAGGTGTGAAGACGAGGTATATAGGAAATGATGTCTAGACCATGAACACATGCTGAAACGCCTTTAAAGCCAATTCGGACACCTGGAGCTGTACAATGCTTTGGTGTCCTCATTGCAGTCGAAGAGGACGAGAAAGCCGGGTTGTTAGTCGTCCGCCAGGTATCGGAGGTAGGTGACCAGTTTTCCGGGCAGAGCAGCCTTTATATCCATCTTTGTGCAGAATTCTCGCACTATTTTGGGTCTGTCTCCCGCGTATCTCTTTTCGCTGCAGTGCTTCACAGATACCTTGCCTGAAGCGCAAGCCGACATTCTCTGGGACAACATCCAGTATCTAAACGAGATGCAAGCCACCACGGCAGGCCAAGGAAACAGTCCCCATGTCTTTCTGCTCACTGGATGGGGCGAACCGGGGAGCACAACTTTCGCTGGCTGGCGCGCCCCCGAGGGTCGACAGTCTTGGACTTGCTGGTGCGCAATACACCGTCCACTAGCATCGCATTTGAGCACTGCCGATAACGGGATGATCATCCTCGAGTTTGAACTCGAAAGAGACACCATCAATCCGCTCTATCTAATTGATCAAGCAACCCTGACAGGGTCTGTGTCACCGAACAGCCTGCCTGGGAGTGGCTCCACTGGCAGCTCCAGCGACACCCTCGCCTCGACGGGTAGAGGATTCGACCCTGGCGCTAGCGCAACTACAGCAATCAGTGTGCTTGATCGATCTCTGTCGACTTTTGCACCCGAGGGTGAAGAAGACGACTGGCAGCCAACCATGGAGGATATCATCGACAGCACGACCAATCACGCGGAACCTATTCCCGCACTAGAGCGGCTACGACACTTGTCTAGCGATGCATCCAAACCTCTCGCAGATCCAAATCCTAGATCTCGCAGACAGGGATCACGAAGGAAAAGCGGTGGTTCGCGCTCAGCGGGTGTAGGTATGATGGATGTCTTCTCGGTTATAGGACAGATCAACGAACAACTTGGCGCGACTGCGGATTTGGAGACGTGTTTGAAGGTCACTGTCGGTATCATCAAGCACCTTACACAGTTCCATCGCGTCATGGTTTATCGATTTGACGAGGTATGGAATGGAGAGGTAGTGGCGGAGCTGGTGGATTGGAAACAATCCCGAGACTTGTACAAAGGGCTTCATTTTCCAGCCGCCGACATCCCTGCTCAAGTATGTCTCGCTTGTGTCGATCAATACATTATGGCGGGTGCATTACTGAATACTCGTAGGCTCGGCAGTTGTACGCAATCAGTGCGTGTCGTCTCTTTCACTCATATCGTAATGGTTGACAATGACAATGCACGGAAGATATGGTCCGTATTCTGTACGACCGCACGCAGACATCTGCTCGGATTGTTGTTAGGAATAAGTCAGATCTTGAGATGCCTTTGGTCCGTCAACCAATTCTGAGGTTTGCCATCGTGCTGACTCCCAGCAGAATATGACGCATTCGTACCTCCGCGCAATGAGCCCTATCCATCTCAAATGTATGTTCTTTTCGTCGCCGTACAAACTTGCTCCTCCAGCCTGCCCGTAGACCTGGAAAACATGGGTGTACGAGCTTCTTTGTCTGTGGTAAGTATGATTGATTCGGAAACATTGCAGTGTTTCGAACAGACGCTGACAGGAGCAGTCGATCATGGCCTTTGGGTCACTCTGGGGTCTAGTATCCTGCCACTCTTACGGCCGCCATGGAATGCGAGTCTCGTTTCTGGTACGCCAAATGTTGCGTCTGCTCAGCCATACGATATCCCGCAACATCGAGCGCCTTAGTTACGCTCGACGTCTTCAGATACGGAAGCTGGTACCCTTGTTTTAGTCAGTTCGTGAACGCTTGCTTATGTGGTCATCTCATGCAGATTAACCCGGTACCACACGAACGCTGTCCAAGTGGTTGTGTTGTTTCCAATGCCGACGACCTTCTTGGGCTCTTTGACGCCGACTATGGAGTCCTCGTCATCGGAGAGGGAGCCAAGATCCTTGGACCTAACTGTCATGGGCAAGAGATTTTAGTTGTGGCAGAATACCTTCGCTTGAAACAGTTTGAGTCAGTATCTGGCGCTGTCCTCGTGTACTTTACCCCGCTTACCGAGGATACTAGCACAATACAAGTCTCACAGGCAGTCATCAGCGATTATCCCGACCTTCGATTATCCACAGGTCTCGCGGTCATCGCTGGTCTGCTTCATGTCCCCTTGTCCAGTGGTGGCAAAGACTTCATAGCTTTACTCCGCAAGGGACAACCTCGCAGCGTCAGATGGGCAGGCAGACTGAATAAAGGAAAGACGGGGAGCTTGGAGCCTCGAAAGTCTTTCAAGACGTGGTCTGAGATTGTTGCGGGTCGCTCGCGCGCTTGGACAGAGGAAGAGATCGAGACTGCTGGTGTTTTGTCACTGGTTTATGGCAAGGTGCGACTTTACATTGTGAAGCTCACGCCCTCGCCGTCGCTTTAACCTGATGCTTGCGACAGTTCATCGAAGTTTGGAGACAAAAAGAATCAGCGATACAGACAACGAATCTCACAAATATCCTACTATCTAATGCTAGTCATGAAGGTTTGTGTCACTCTTGGATCGTTCGCCGGGTTGCTAAAACTTTGCAGTTCGAACGCCACTTAATCATATCATCAAGCAAGTATCCTCAATCGTTGACCGGCAGTAGTCCTGACATGCGTGTGTATCAATAGCTATTTGGAAATGGCGATGAATGGACCTTTGGAGGTTGAAACCCGGGAGAACCTGTCTAGGTCACACACCGCTTCGAAGGCGTGTCTACTCCCCCTCTCGTTGTGACTCATTCTCATAATCCAAGCCTTGAAACAGAATCTTTTGTTCACCATCAACGACCTACTGGTGATTTCGTGTCCCTTTGGTTCCAAGATACTGTTTAACAATTCTCCAGGACCTCACCCGTGTAGAAAGTGGTAACGAAGTCTCCGCCATTGAGCCTTTCGACCTTAAATCTGCCATCGAAGAATGCATTGCAATCTACCAAAACGAAGCGAAGCGCAGAGGTATTGAGTTCATCCTTGACGTCAAGGATGGACCGCGAGGCGTCATAGGAGATGTCAAGAAGATCAAGACTGTCGTCGCCAATCTCACAGGAAATGCACGTACGTTACATGTGCGCATGTCCTTTTTTGACTGTTCTTATCATACCTCCACAGTAAAAAATACGGCAAAGGGGTCAGTTTCGGTTCAGTGCCGCGCCCAGAATGAACCCGCGGGTCTCCGTGATCCATCTCAGACAGCTGTCGAAATAATTGTCTCCGATACTGGATGCGGTATCCCCAGCGAACAACTTGAGAGCATATTCCGTGAGTTTGAGCAAGTATCATCCTCGGAAAACAGCAACCCTGCTATCTCAGGCGTCGGTGCGGCCCTGCTTTCGTCATGGTGATAAATGTGCTAACACTAATCTACTTACCCACCAAATTCGTAGGGCTGGGTCTGGCTGTTGTCGTTAGAATCGTGGAACAGCTTGGAGGCCAACTCCGCGCCGACTCCCAGATCGGCATCGGCAGTCGTTTCTCGTTTCTTATTCCCCTGGAGATATCTCAGCCCGTTCCCGAGTCTGGCGGGAGGTCTCTGTCGTCACCCGCGCACACCAGGTCCTCATCTCTCCAGATCCGCCCACGTGTTGGCACCAGCGAAAGTTCTGGTGGTCTTGACCTTGAAAACCTCGTCGAAGCATTGACTTCCAATCATATGGATAGTGTTGCAAGGCAGCGCTCATCAGCTGCGTCGTCCGTCCGTGCACCCGTACCTGCGGATGAAGGCTCTCCCGAGTCACATCCTACGCTGCACGGACAGTTCAAAGGTCTATCGGATGTACCTCCGATGGCATCTCTCGGTACTTTGTCCGTGGATCTTCCATGCACTACTCCAACACGCTTGGATGGCCAAGCTCTAGGAGTTGCGCAGATCCCAGACCACAAGTTGAGAGTGCTTATTGTCGAGGTAAGTCCTGGTTTACTTTTGAATGTGCAAGCTTCGCCGATCCCTCGCAGGACAACGATATCAACCGCAAAATCCTTGCGAAGCGACTGCAAAAGGACGGCCACACAGTCCTGTGGAGCACAAATGGCCAGGAGGGACTGGATAAGATCGAATCGGACAGGGATTTCGATTGTATTCTCATGGATATCATGTGCGTCTGCGTATATTCCTCGGTTACATGACGCTGGCCTTGGCTGAGATACATTACAGGATGCCAATATTGGACGGCTTTGAGTCCACAGAACGCATCCGCGAGGTAGAGTCAAAAACGCCGCTCGGACCCCCCTCCAGCCGACGCCCGTCGACCGAGCTCAATGGACGAATACCCATCTTTGCCGTGTCTGCCTCGTTACTCGCACAGCAACGTCCCGAGCTTATTTCTCGTGGTTTCGATGGCTGGATTTTAAAGCCAATCGACTTTGCTCGACTACGAGTTCTGCTCAAGGGTATCACTGATACTACACAACGGAAATCCGACATCTACAAACCTGACTGTAATTGGGAGCTGGGAGGCTGGTTCCAATAATCCATTCCTGATGTGCAGCTCAAATTTACCTCGGGCTTGATAGCCAGCAACAGGTTACCTACATATAGACACTCTCATAACCATATATCTTCTCGCTTTATCTCATGGAAGGCTTCGGGGACTTTCTGGTTCTTGTATTGTACTTCTCATCTATACTACATAACCAGCCATACATGTCACCTTCTTATATCTGTACATGTCCATGTCATTCACACACATACCACCTTTCATAATCCACATCGTTATCTTACCATTGTCCAAAGCAACCCTGGAGGCGCATTACTGGCAAGCGCTCTTATCCTCTTCCCGCGTATGGAACCCCTGTTGCCCTGGATAGGACAGAAACGATGAGTAAACGGTCCCATGCCAGCGGACACATCTGGAACACCCACATGATATTCACGTCCAACACCGTCACCGAATTCGGGAGACCTGCGATGTGGACCACGGTCTGAGCAACATGGACCGGATCAAACGTCGGCTCGACAACTCGTCGACCATCCGGTTGTAACGCGCCGAGGGTATGTCCAGCCGCCATGGTGGTATGAGCATTCCCTACGCATTATACCACATTTCCGATTATCTCAGACATCGGATAGGAACGTCAAGCCGCACAGGGGAGGACGCACCGATGTCAATTTGGGTCACAGATATATCGAATTGTCGACCCTCGATAGCACTGGATTTCGTCAAACCTGACACCGCGTGCTTGGAGCACGCATATGCAGCACTATGGGGCCGCGGGACATGCGCCGCAAGCGAACCATTGTTGATGATCCTACCTGAGTTAAAGAATTCAGTGCACTGGTAAAGTAACATCGACTGCGCAACGCCGTGTTGGAAGGGCAAAACCACCGTGATGCATTGGTCGACGGGTTGGACACGCACCTCCTGTGGGCGTGTGTGATTTGAAGACCTTGAAAGCCTCACGAGTGCAGAGGAACGATGCTACGAGGTTCACGTTCACTACGGAAGTGAAGAGCTCGAGAGGCATCTCCTCGATAGGATGAGCTTTATCGGATATGCCAGCATTCTTCCCGATCGGTCAGTAATGACGAATGACGAACGGAAACGATATCTTTTCGTCTGGCAAAGCTCACATTGAACAAGAGGTCCAGCCTGCCGAATTTCTTAAGCGTCTGCTCGAAGAGACTCTTCACGAATCCCTCGTCTGTGATGTCCCCATCGACGAGCAGACAGCTCTCGGGATTCGCACAGGCCACTTTGGTCTCTTCAAGCTGTGCCAGACGACGCGCAGTCAGCGTCAGACTCCAACCAGCAACCGACAGTGCGATAGCGGTATGCCGGCCAATGCCTGTGGGTGTTCAGGAGTGTCAGTGACTTCGGTCCGTCGCGGTCGAGGGCCGTGAGATGCAAGATAGGTATCATTACCAGATGAAGCGCCAGTGATAATCGCCACCTTGCGGGTCGTCATCGCAGTATCGTATGGCCTAGAGACTACAAGGGTCATCTGCAACTGTACTTGTATCAGTCTCGGCGTACGTGATTGCGCAGCTTCCGGCTATCCACATGATCTTGGATGCCCACGACTACCGAGTGCCGTCTGGGGCGGCTCGCGAACGGACCGGGAGGCTCACCTGAACAACACACATGACCATAAGCAACTCAAAAGTAGTTTTCACGACTGTTCGAGACCGGAAATTCCCCAACATGCATGTCGCAAGTGCGTGCATGATACAAAGTCATGCTAGCTAGTGTGTCTGGTGGGCATGGTTTGCAATCTCGTCACTCCAATTTGTGATGCCCTCCCTCACTGCAAGCGACTGCACCGTGACAGAACCTGCAGCTTGGACGACGGATCGTCAGGTATCGCCCCAGATCCCTGCATGAAATGACCCAGCACAAAGCAAGAGTCGAGGGAAAGGGCAGGAAAGCCGTGAACGTGCTGCCCTAGTAGTAAGTGGGAGACTCGTAACTTGTTGCCTTAGAAAACTAGAGTTATATCGTTGACCGCAATGTCACCACTGATACGTGCATGTGGTATGTATGGAAGCTGGCATGAATGATTCCTCCTGTTCATGTTTATCAAGCAAGCCTGTCGGACATCGTTGCCCTACCAATGGGGTTCCTTTCAGCAAGGTCCCCGAGCGTTGTCGTTGGTGATCTTGCTACTGAAACCCAGTCCTGCGAAGAAAGACCTAGACGAGCACTCACTGTAATCGATCTCCAACCACCCTGCTATGGCTGCCAATGAAGCAGCTCGTAACATCGTCACTCGGAATATCCCGGAGCGGCAGAACTCTGGTGAGATCTAGAATTAATACAATATTAATATTGTATATAAGGTATCTCCTATCATAAGTCTTCGTAGATGCTGCGCTTAAAGTATGCATGAAAAGTCGTGGAGAAGGCGTGTGTAGTGTAATAATCCTAGTTCACTTGACTCAGTCCGGTAAGCCAGATTCTGTTTTCTCAGTTTTTCTCAAGTAACAGCTCAACGTCTCCTATCACCCCCCAACACGGGGAGCTCCAGGTCCAAATACTTGTTTACGGGCTCGTCAAGGTGTCATCCCAAGAGCGCGCGAGAATCGGTGCTCACCTGGGCACGCGTAGCGTCCGCTGGTGGTCTGCCCCATCTATAAGCAGCTTTCAGAAGACCACTTGATGGCTCGTCCGACGTTGCGCGATTATTGCTTCCACGACTCTGTGTGCTTGTTCTCGCACTTTCTATCGAAGATCTTTCTTGCATCGAAGATCTCTGTTGCGTCGCACACACACAGAAGTCACCGTCGTTATTATTTGATATTGGAGAATGAAATAAGAACGCCTCACACCGAGGGCGAAGACATTTGCTGCCTCGGAGCGCCCACTGAGCATCTGTTCTATGGTCAGACCATCCTGCTGTCCTCGACGTGACCGTCTTGGTATCTCTGTCAGGGCAATACTTGCGCTCATATTGTCGGGTGGGGGTACAATAGGCGTATTCAGCAGGAGTGTGATGGTGTCACTAATGGCAGATAGGATAGGCATTATCATACAAGTGTGGTTCCGTAAGAAGTGGTAGGAAGCCGAGAGTACTTTATATTACAACGCTTGCGATCATCGTGTGTTTTTGACGGCGCAGAGTATGTAAGGTAACAAGTTGCGTCATAGTTCATTACATATTATTATTATTATTATTATTATTATTCCTCTATCTTGATCTTGTTGGTATACATCCACTGTCGTATCAAACAAAATATATCTCTATACCCTCCAGCATTGTCCGCACCCGCGGTCATCGTCATAAATCCGCGAGAGGCAATCCCTGCCTTCTCAGGTTGACGATGCTCATTTGTGAGAAATCAAGAAAGCAAGGAAAGAGGTCAATCGCGAGTGCATCACGGCCGGCAAGGACTCGGAATGCACCCCTTTTGGGTGGTCCTTCAGCCACTGTGATGAGGATACTCGACGATCTCGTTCGTGGTCGCATGAGCGAGAACCAATCCACTATCACCCCGCCACAAGAACGCCGAACACGATGCCTACGATCGATCCAAGGACAAAAGTGACAGCAGTGACAGAATTTCGTGCAGCGGGGAAGTAACCACGAACGAGCGCAGACTGTGTCATGAAATATCGAACCACGCCTGTTGGCACGGGAATAGTTTTGGTAAATCAGTCGACCTCGGTAACAAGGGAGATAATTACCGAGAAGGAGAATCCCAAGTCCTAATAGAACGATTGTTGCACCGAGGGTCTTTCCAAGCCTCTCAAGATTAATCCCTCCTGGCTTGGAAACAGTGTCGCCTTCCGTATTGGACAGCGTGAATAGTTGTAAAAGGGCTGAATGATCGGTCAATAACACATGATCGGAACACTGCGTCCAAGTACCCACCGACACCAGCACTGGCACATGCGAGACTGGTTCGAACATATGCCAGGTAGGTCCTTTCAGACGCCAAATGATCGCGTGCCACATTCCCCTTGTTCTCGAGGACGAGACTCAGCTTCAGCGGTGCCCTGACCTCCTTCATCATCTGACCGAAACTCGAATGCTGTTTCTGTGGTGATATGCTACAGGGTTCGGGCAGCGTCTGTGAAGGCGGCAGCGGTGGCATAGGCGAGTTATGATACAGTGAGCTGACTTCGCTATGCGGTTCACTGAGGGGCTCAAGATTGGGCATTTCCTCAGGGCTGGTGCAGCGTTCGATTCCAGGCATATTGGCGTAGGTGGAGGTTGGTCGGGAATGTTCGTTGGAGAGAGTCAAATCTCATTTCGAATTATATTTAATCCCCTCGAAGAGCGTCAAATTTCCGCTCGGATGGGGTCGGCCGGGAGACAAGGGTCAATATTCAATAGCCACCATGCAAGGCTTTGTTTATGTAAATGAAATGGACGTATCATGATCAGCCAGGGCGGCTTCAGGTAGGATAGGTCGTGTAATCAGTACTACATACGTACCAGGTAGTGCAAGACACAAGCCAAAACTTTCAATTAATGATCATACATGGCGGAGGTTTCGTAAGTGGTATAATAGTTCCTGGAGGGGGTACCTTGCAGGATACGTGATCAATTGAATGGTCTTTGAGCTGGTACAAGTATCCCCATGTGCGTTCTCCTTCTTCCAGGGTGTCTGTTTTGCCAATCGACAGTCAGTGCCTATGCTACCAAGTCTCGAATTCCCCATCGATTGAGGTCTTGATCGACCATGAAGAAGGACAAAATTGTTTATTTTATTGTAGTGGAGGCCTTTGCTTTTTTTTTTCGTGAGTATGTAATCACTGCACGGCGAAAGAGTCGACGTAAAGGGACGCTGTTACATGCGATGCAGTTCGCGTTCGGCCGTGTATATGTACACATTCCAAATACAATCAGACTCGAGTGGAAAAACGTCTTCACACCATGCCAGCAAGACGCAACCCGCTTCTATCCAACAACACACGAAGTACTACCGCATTCAATGGCCTCGGGGATCAGAACATCTCGAAGTTCACGAAACTTGCAATACCAGTCATCAATGTCGATGCAACGGGATTCGTGGAGCTGCTCATCTCGACGAACCTGAAGCTCGCTAATATTCCGAGTCCTGTGGAATGACAAAAGATGCTGACGACTCTACGATTGAATTGTACGACGGCCGAGCGCCCATCTCTGCACTTCAGAAACTTGCCTGAGAGAACGAACTCTGATACGTGTACATGTTGCTTCTTCTCAAAAGCTTACTTCCAGGAGAACATCATCGTTTGGCTTCTGATTTGCGCATTTTCCGTTGCTTCGGCCGACGACGATTCCCAAATGCTCTTTACACGGCGCTGGCCAGCTCGTACGGATGGGCCACGATTATAATGTCAAAAACCATGACAAGTTCGACTCTCAACGAGTCGAACTTGTTCTGTGATGGCAAAGGTACCGAGACACGGAAGCACTACATTTCCTACAGGATGTACGTTACACATAACCAATTCCAATTTTCACGATAAGAAAAAAGAATCACCTCGATCGAGAACGAAGAATACGACTGGTGCCGCAAGCTGAATTTCGCCCGATTGCATAACTCTGTCGCTAGCAGAAAAAGTGCAGAACAGACGATCACCGCCGACTGGCAGAATAACAGAACAGGCAAAGAACGAATGTAATAAACATATAGTAATCGGGCTTTGTCAGCCCCGTGTCAGCCGCATTTATTTAGCGTCAGCGAATAGTCCGCATTGGCTGAACTGCTGCATGTTAGCGGCGCTGTCAGTGTCGCGGTGACCTCACCCTTCGTGTGCAGGGTTTCCGTTTTCCGTTTTCTTATCAGAAAACTAGGAGCAGGGCAGGGCCGACCTTGGTCCTTCGTGATTTCATTTTGCATCAGCACGATCGTACCCATTACCCTCGGCTCACGCCTGTGCACCTGAGGGGGATCTGTAGGAATTCCACTTGCCTTAAGATTTCACAACGCAATAGGAGTTGCTCCGCTCGTGCTCGCACCTCGAGTTCGTCCATCTCCGGAACCTGCATGTATGACGAGATTGTCATTGTGCAACGTCAACGCAGGTATAGGGGTTTGTCGGGGTGTTGACCTTTGAGTGTTCCTGTGAACCATCTTCTTTGCGGGCCTTCGTGGAGACGTGGATAATGGAAGAATGTCAGGCAACGTCTAGAGCCTGACTCAGAGAGACATTGACGAGTCCGCTAACTTGGGTAGGTCAGACGAAGGCCCACACAACCCATCGTTCGATGGGGATGTCAGATGACACATCCTTCAAGGATGTCTAGGCTCCATATTCATATTGAAGCAAATTCCACTGACGACTTGGTAGTAACCATCAAGGGAGATGGCCCCACATACATGTAGCGGTCGTTCCGGAGGGCAACACCAACCTATTGCCGTATCCTAGAGACACTTTCAATCCTCCCGTGAACCAGATGTGATGAACGTGCCATTAGGTGAGACGTTGGTGAGACGGCGATGAAACAAACGAGATGCCTTATCCCTTCTGCGAGCTGCGAGTAGCGATTTGGCTGAGAAGTCGATGGCATCCTCGTGTACAGCGACTCATCACTGGTTATGGGGTGTCCGGGTGAATGGACGTACATGTACTACAACCGCGTATGTGGAAGTACAGGGGTCGGGAGAGGTTGGTGGCCGGCAACCTAGCCACTACTTATAGATTGGGCGACAGCGATTACAGTGGTCGGGCCCGCATGCAATGACCGGGTTTTTTTTGCACGACAATTGTCTACCTGGCGGATGGTGGGCGGGTGTGTGTGTGTCAAGCAGCCCCGTTTTGAGATACCATGGTGGTGCCAAAGACAGCAAGGACGATGGCAGGTGACGATGAGCGCGGTGAGTAGGACTGTGCCGACGCTATCAGCGCCGACCAGCAAACCGAGCTTCAAAGCCTTCATGCTATGCAACAAGAGGAAGGTGGCAAGCACTGACAAGCGCAGTGATGATGCTTGCGCCGATGCCGTTAGCGGGTTGGAGGCGGCTGCTGACTCGGCAGGGCGTTTGACCTAAGCTCCGCTTCAATGTTTGAGCGTGTGCCGTACTGCCGTATCAAAACTCAGTCACAATTGAGCTCGCCGAGAGCCGCTCTCGCCAAAGGGTTTCGATGATCTCAGGGTAAAAGAGTGACATTTGCATTTGCACATGATCCAAGTAAAAACACTCCATAGCAGCTACCG
This sequence comes from Gyrodon lividus, assembly GCA_014904945.1. Classification (NCBI taxonomy): domain Eukaryota; kingdom Fungi; phylum Basidiomycota; class Agaricomycetes; order Boletales; family Gyrodontaceae; genus Gyrodon; species Gyrodon lividus. The sequence goes on from MU127444.1 coordinate 116,741, forward strand.
TCTCATGTGAGTCAAGCAACCCCAGCCCTCTTGCTATCTTTGCCATGCTTTCCTGGATAGTATTCGCCGTTGTCGGACTTGAGATCCGGGTGGTACTTGCCATCGTTGAAGCGCTTTGGGTGGTACTTCCCGTTATCGAACTTGGGATCAGGGTGATATAGGCCGTCGTCGAACTTGGAAGATGGATGATACTGGCCGTCATCGAGGCGCTTCGGGTGGTACTGGCCGTCATCGAATCGTTTGCGCCGTAAACCGGACGCGCCGAGAGCAGTTTCCGTGACTGCACCCGCCGCGCCCGTCACTGTAGCCGCAACTCCATTTACAGCAGCAGCGGTCGCGGTAGTTGTCTCGGTCGCAGTTGCTGTGCCTGTTGCAGTAGATGTATCGGTTTCTGTAGTCGTCGCGGCGGTGGTGGCGGCAGTATTCGTTCCGGTGGCAGCGGCGGGGGAGCTGGTAATGCCGGTTCCCGTGATGGCGCCCATGACTGATGTGATAGTGGGCGCGACCAGTGACGCGTTGGTTGTTGTAGCGGTCGAGCTCTCAGTCGAGGTATCTGTCGTTGATGTTGCGGTAGACGAGCTGGAAGGACCTGACCCTAAAAATCCACTGACCGCAGACTCGATAGGAGACACGACAGGAGATGCGCCCGGCGATTCACTAGTAGAAGAGGCAGCGGTAGGAGAGGACGCCTCTGATCCCGCGGGGGTGTATTGACCATTGTTGTACGACGTGGTCGGGTATCCGGGGTGATACTGGCCGTCATCATGATACACGGAGGAACTGCCATCGGGATCATTGTTGTACGCCGTCGGGCGTCCTTGGTGGTATTGGCCATCGTCGTAGGACGTAGTCGGGGACCCAGGGTGATATTGTCCATCATCGTAGCGAGCCTTGTGAAGCCTGGCGTGATGGAGTTGACGAGCATGCTTGGCGCTCGTCGGGATCTACAGTATTGATGTGAGCGTGAAATTGACATGAAAACAAGGTTGACTTTACCTTGGGATGCACACTTGGACGCGCTGCAACAACGAGGCAAAGAGCGAGGAGAACGGCAAAGCGAGAAGTGAGTTGGACCATGATGCTAGTGATGTGGGTAAAGGAAGGTGAAGTTCCAAATAAGATGACGATGATGGAGGAAAGCGGCAAAGGTGGAACGAGGGAACAACGGTGAGGAGGTTGGGTTTATATACTTTGCGGGGGGACAAGGGAGCCAATCAAAATCGGTGGTGGGTGACAATGCCCGACAAGAATGACGTCACAGTAATTCACATATCAGAATTAGAAGGAATGCCACATCCAAAAACAAGCTCGCCGATCAGGAACGTGTCCAACGATGCTGTCCTCGTCAATCTCGTGGCGACAATCGAGTCTGGCCATACAACAACATTTCCTTCTAGTGAGCTAGCTTATGACACTGACTAGCATCATAAATCGCTCTCCAGCAGTATACGGCACAATGGACATCGGAATACGCCTTATGCACGGAAGGAATTCCCAACAGCATATTCCAAAATACGATATACATGCCTAAGTGACGATCAGCATCCGGCTTGTCCAGTCATGTAATAAATGTGGCTTGCACTTCTTGACGAGATGCGTCACCTTCGATTTGAGCTTCGGCAATGAGATTCTCAGCTGTATACTTTGGTTTCCATCCAATCAATCTGGAATTGCCTCCGTTCAGAGAACAGGTGCGGAAAAATAAAAACACAAGAGGTTGACTATCAACAACGCATACCACGATGAGGAATGAGAAAGAGTAGCGCACTCGCCAGATGAAAGGTGTTCCTCTGAAGCGATCCAGCATCAAGACATAAAAGGAGACGAAATCGTCCAACTGGCAAACAGGCTGACACAGTCGACTCCCGTGAATCAATGTTCCCAAAAATGCGTAAGAGATTGCACTCACAGCATCCCTCTCGTCGACTTTGAAGAGTTTTCCGTGGTGCTGTGGTTTTAATCAACAGGCGATACACATCAGAGGAGAGGTCATCTCTTGCGGTATGGAAACGGCCCTTGCCAGGCTTACCCTCTGCAACCTCGGTAACTTGGCTTTATGCGTGTTTCGCGTCTCGTATACGAATTGGTCACCGAGCTCTGTCGTCGAATCCAACCCTGCATGGCTGAAAGAAAATATCAGTATCAGAAATTCATATCTGAAGCACAGTAAATACAGCTTCAGAGCAGGAAAAGAGCACCAGTATGAGTACGAAGTGGACAAGTGGACTTGGTGTTCCTGTTTCATATCCGCGAGCGCCTCTGTGCAGGCTTTCGCGGGTTCTAACTTGAAAGCATCCGGAAGGAATGATTGTAAAGAGTCTAGCGACTGCAGTTGCCAGCCAGCCAGTAAGCATCCTCGTCCGAAAAAAAAACCCGGCAAATTCAAGGTACTGGTCGACGGCAGTTTTCTTAACTGCTTCGTGATCGTCCAGACGGTCAAACTTCGCACAGTCAAATCCAAGGGCATTGACCTCTCCAACATGTTGTTCACTTCGCATCACACAAACCACACGAGAGGTCCATGGCAGTTTGGTAGCGTGATTCTTGAGTGGTCTACAGAAAATGCCCGCCTCTATTATGTGGTATGGGTGGCGCTGGTTACCCGACACTCGGCATTGGATTTCTTGGCACAAGCACGCTCACACCAGCAATGAGGACGCAGGAGTCCATCTCAGCTAGATGCAGGTCATTTATTCGAGGAGTCCATGTTTTCCACTGGACGCTTCAAGGTCTATTTTAATGCCAGTGCAAACGATCATCGATCATCATCTGGACCCTCCTTCTCCCTCTCAATGCTAGCTTCGCGCCACTGCTTGCCTTTGTAAATTATCAGCAGAATCATCAGTTCCCCAATAAGCATGACGCCGGCCCATAAGGTATAAAGCCCTCCATCGCCTATAGCGTCCTTCATTTCGCTTTAGAGTGTTGTTGTAGCTCGTGCACACAGACGCACCTGTAATGGCACCGCTATCTCGGCAGCGACGAATGCAAAGACACCTCGGAACGAGCTATTAGTCGCAACTGCACTCGACGATTGCCCCGTGTTCGCGTCTACAATATACGCCAAGGTGCTCGCGTAGATCCATCTGAACATTTACCACGCATCCGAAATTAAGAATAGGGGACAAAAAGGTTACCACAACTCACATCGAAAAGAATCCAGCCAAGAACAGCATCACGCATATAGCAGAGATGTGGACGCGCTCTTGGCAGACCCAAGCATACCCAACGATGGAGGGAGGAAGCCACCACATAGCAATTTTGGTGCTTTCCAGCCTCATCTACGATGCGGTCAGTCTGGCTGCCGAACATTTACCTGACTTCTAACTCACCTCAGGGAAACTAACCCCACCGTTCGCAGCTTTAAGTCGAGCGAGTGTCCTGTCAGACCACCGACCCCCTAATATGCTGCCTATCAAGTTCCCTAAGGGCACAACAACATACGAGTTTGAGGGCTCATATCGGACTTAAGAGAGTAGAACACGAACCGATGCCATAAGAAAGCAACACAAGTCCAGTTTTCAGTGCGTTGTAATTGTAATAGAGAGCTAGTGTCCGTGCACAGGTGTACATGATGCCGAAACTAAATCCAAACAAAAGGCCTGTATCGAGGCAAATGGTTAAAACTCGGCAAGTCAGATTTCATGGTGCATCCACTGACCGGACGGTATCAATATGACGACGTTATTCTTGCGGCTCAGAATCCATAGGTAGGGAGGGAACGGATTGAAGTCGGTAAATGACAGTTTGACTTCCTTGATAGCGGTTGCTGGGGGGACCACTGACTGCGCTTCTACGTCTTTCAGTATCGATTGTCCATCGTCCCCTTTCTCCGAGGTTGTCTTCTCGCTGACAGGTCTCTCTTCACTTTGTGCTGCCTGCTCTGCGTGCATTAGCTTGCGATCCTGTATGCGTCTCTTCAAGACGTTCTGGTACGTCAAACTCCGCTCCTTCCTGAATGTATCCTTGAAGAAAAACAAAAATGCCAAAAATGTCACACTGCTCAAGATCACGAGGAACCAGAACACCGCACGCCAGCGCAAACTCTGGGTGAGTGCACCACCTATGATCAGTCCAAGCGACGGTCCCAGGAGGGGTGCAGAGTAGTAGATGCCCATCACAGTACCCCGTTGATGAGGGTCAAAGATATCTGCCAGTGTTGCAGCGCCAATTGTGATCACGGCGCTGGACCTAATCAAGCAAGTCAACAGGCGAACTTAGATAACGGACGGGTGGGCCTACCCAGCCGCTTGAATTGCTCGCATCCCAATCACAAGTCCAATAGTCTTTGATATGGCCACAACGACCGATCCTAGGATGCAAAGTGCGAGTGAGAGTAAGTAGACGATCTTGGGGAAATGTGTTAGTCAGTCAACTCAAGGCGAAGCGAAAAAAAGAAATTAAATACCTTCCTCCCTTTAATCTCACTGACTGCACTCCATATGACAGGAAAGTTTCCCTGTATGAGAATGAAGAAAGACAGGCTCAAGCTGATCTGCTTGGGGGTCGCGTGCAGCTGCTGCTCAATCTGCGCGTTCGCAGCTAGAGTTGAGTGTGTCAGGTATGCGCCTGGTACGGGAGGTCAATAACACCTACGGTTCTGGATGTTGGCGGATACACTCGCAATCATCGAAGCCCCTGAAACGATGAACAAGATGGCGATCTAAGTCGAATCCAGTGCTTCGCTGTTAGCTGCTGTTACTTCTGTTTTTGAGGGAGAGGCCCACTTTTCTAGCATGAGACCATGAGCGTGGGTCGTCCTCCACAACTGCGTGCTCGATATCAAGCTTTATCTTCACTTCGAGGGGCTGTGAAGCGGGCAGCGTCTCCATGGAATGCACATCTATCTCAATGTGACTGACGTCGGCAGGAGCCAGCGTCGTAGTCTGACTTTCGGGGGTCTCCATAAATATATCGATCGTGAAAGTCGCGAAACACTTCTGAGTGTGAGGTAGTGGGCTGTTTGCTGCATTATATCCTTGGGCACAAACATACCGCGTCCCCGCATCATAGTCCGATGGGGTAATTGAAAGTTAGTTCGGCTGGAGCCGAACTAAACCAGCAAAGACGACCTGCGTGAGTTGGAGGTCACATGATTTGTGACGAAACCTACGTGTTGTCAATGGCCCTGGACACTCCCTGAAACCCTGGTTGCTCTCATTTTATGTTCCGTTGAAATTATCTGCATCTTCCTTTTTACCGAGGTCGCAATAGGAAGTAATATAAGGAGTAATATAGGAAAGGGCGCCAGTACAACCCCTGATTTCTAAAGATTGCTTGGTAATCAGCCCTACAGACCATACGTGGTAATTCCATATTCCGCTGAAAACCATTTGACAACACAAAACTTTTCGGGTGCCTGTACTGGGTGCAGAAATCATGGAAAGCCACGACAGTGCTCGGAAGAACCATGGGCTTTATGGACTGATGGCACGGTTATGAACGTCACACAACGCCTTCCACACCCACACATACAAAATTCTTATTTGAACTTATTTTGTCTTACTATCTTTTTCAGGCAACTTGTCCACGTGACTTTTTACGCACAAAAACATCTCACCTACACTCGACCATATCCTCAACAACCCACCGCAATTCAATGAAAGCTAGACAGCCAGACTCTGACAAGGTCAAGGAATCAATTCTGCAATGACTGAATGACCAAAATTAAATTATCAAAAATATGATAACTACGAAATCCCGAGGGCTCAGATGTTGATCCTGGAAAAACTTGTTCTTTGCCAACTGGTCCACATGGGATGGATTCTCTGCACTCGTTGGAGTAGAATGGTACCCTTTTCATCGAATTCCAATGAAGCGCTGAGCAGATGGAGTTGAGGGGAGATGACAAGTGTTTTTGGGTGTAAAAAGTCATATGGACAAGTTGCCTGAAAAAGACAGTAATATGCTTGAGGTCCATAGCAAGATTCATAAGCTGCAAAGTTCAGCAAGACCAAGAAGTAGCTGGCTTAAATTTGGTGCTACTTGATCTTGTGGGGATTCATGGCTTATAATTCTGAGGCACCTTGCAGAAAGACAACTACAGTGACTCCATAAACCATTGCAATGTTTGGCTTAAATGCAGTGTGCAAAGCATATTACAAAAGGGCATGAGAATCTCACTTAGCTCTGGTGATGCGCATTGTAGTAGTCACTCCTGGCTACAAATTGGACCCTGGGTCATGTGATTTACTTCAGGGGCTGTGGAAATATGCCAATTATAATACAGTAACACCATTGCAACAGTTCATGTACTCTATGGGTATTTGGGAAATATCAGTACTTGGTATGGCCTCCCTTGGCCTTAATTAGGCATCTGCATGGGTCTGGCATACCCATGCAGGTCACAGGTATAGGTACCACACAGGTATGGGTTGGCCAGTAGGAACCTGCAAGTACCTGCCAGTATCCACCAGTACTCATGTACTAAGCTAACTCAACATAACTTGGTACTAGCTACTTGTGATATATATTGTGTTGTCACAACAGAGAATGAAAGTTTCCATAGTCAAGGAACAGAGAGCATGAAATTTTTTTAAAGATCCAACCATCATGTCCCCTCCACCAGCAAAGTGTACTCACCCAACAGGCTGGCACCAGCAACAATCCTCCATCTCCAGCTTGGAGCCAGCAGGTCATGGTAGAAGATGCACCTGACAAGGACATGCTTCCCAATCACTCTGCATTCTCCCCACAACCTGGTGTGAGTCCCGAAGATGAATTGAGTAAGTTATAAACATAAACATGATGCATGTTAGCTCACACACTCTCACAGCTTGTCTACTCAAGGATTGGAACTCACCCATATATGCCTTCTTTGAGCCAAGGCCACAGATCGTCATTGTCAATGGTTGGCATGCACATGAATTTAAATGCTGTGCACATGCTGTAAATGCATGGTCCATCGATACCTTGACACAGCTGATGCACGGTTGACAAGCAACATGCGAAAGCATGTGAAATCCTGCTGGGGCCCAGAGGTATTGGCAGTAGCCATTGAAGCTAAAGATGCAGACAAAGTATGAACTAAGATAGTTCAAAGTGTCTTACAAGATGGATCAATTACCACAGCATTTGAGAGAAAGGGAAGGGGAAGGTAACATACTCACACTGTCAACACACTCAACAAGAAACAAAGTGAGTAGATATGGCTCATCATGAGCAGCTTGAATAATGTCGTGTTGTGTAGGGTTGAGATTGTTCACTGGACAACAGAGAGCCTGCAGCCATTTTCCATTGTTGAGGACAGGGGATTTAAGTGCTTAATGAAAACTGGCTGGCCAGAACATTACATACCTTCTGCTACCATGGTTTCACATGATGTATGACTTGTTTTCATGCAGACCCACAATCAGATTGCTAAGATGTTGCAGGTTAGCAAGGAATACCAAAAATGGTGTGGATATGCTAATTGACTTACCAGGAATATAATGGCAAACTGAATTTTATGACGGATGCATGGACATCCCAAACCATCAAGTGTTCATGGCCTTTTGTGTCCATTTGGAGCACAAGGGAAAACTACTATCATTACCATTAGATATAATTGAAGTAGCAAAGGTAAGTGACTTACTGAGCAGGAGAGCATACAAATATTGAAATGGGTGCAGTCACATACTGGGCATGAGCTAGTGATGGTGTTTGCATCAATGCTGGAGGAGTTTGGGTTAGCTGATAAGGTGCGCTCACATACAATGGCTTGACACTTACCTGGTTCTAAGACCACATGTAGATTCTTGCCTTTATATGTGATAACACATCAAATAATGATGTGATGATAGAGAGGCTGGCTGAGCATGTACCCAAGTTCATGGGTGCAGCTAGTCAGACACACTGCTTTCTTCATGTTGTGAACCTGGTTGCTAAGATGTTGGTCTTGCAGTTTAATACAAAGAAAGCACTTGAGGATGATGAGTTGGCAGAGTTGCAAAGCAGAGCAGCTGAGGAGGTAATAGATGGTGATGAGGCTGGGAATAAGAGCAATGATGATGAAGGGTGGATTGATGAAATAGAGGAGTTGATGGAGGGGGAAAAGCTAGTAATAAAGAAGTCAATACATCCCATAAAGGTGGCATTGGTGAAGGTGAGTGCCAAGGGAATACCACATACCACTAACTCAGAGCCTGACAATATCCTCAGTTCCATAAGCTCACCTTCAAAATGATCAATTTGACTACCATCATTCTTCCTGTCTGACACAAAATCTTGAAGAAGCTGCAAGAGATGCAAGAGAGTGTCACCAACTTGCCAAGGGACATTGCAACACATTGGAACTCAACTTATGACACACTGGAATATTGTCACATCCCGAAACTTCCCTAACCCATCCGGCCCAATTCTGAACCCCTATGATCAAATCCCGAATCCCGGCCCTCGGACTTTACCTTAGACGAATTGTCTTTCATCGGACATTCCGAACCCCGTACTCCCTATCCTGGACTTTCTGCATTCCCGTCCTGGACTTTCCATATTCCCATCCCGGACTTTCATATTCCTATCTCGGCTATCTCTTGACATATGTCACTTTCCTTTGACACTTCTTGACATCTACAGTTCCTATCGATAATTCCCTTTCCCCTTGCCTTGCAATTATTGTGCCATTGCCTTCAGTCATCATTCTCCCATTCTGACGCCATTCCGACTCATTCCTTATTTTCTTCCGGAAACCCGAAACTCCAAGTCGTCCGACATACTTTAACATCTTTATATCTTCCGGACTCTTCAGTATATAAACCCGCTTGTACTCTCTGATATTTCCTTAGTTTGAATATCAACTACATCCCGTTCTTTCCTGATCCTCTCCACTCTGAACCTCCTCAGTCCTTAAGTTGACCTTAGGATTGATCTCTGACCCTCTGCTCCGAAATTAAGGAACAGAACTTGTACAGGGGTGCAGCACATAAGCTGAAGCCAAAGTTCCTTACCACTCCAACCCCCCTCAGGAATTCCTGCCAAACTCCGCCTTCTCCACACTCCGGACTATCCAGGAATTCCGGGAATGAACCCGGACTTGACACTTAGTTTGAATATTGACTAAATCCTGTTCTATCCTCTGAAGTCTCTACTTCATTCTGAAACCTCTTGTTAAGTCCGGGTTTGTTCCCGGAATTCCCAGATTGTCCAGAGTGTGGAGAAAGCGGGGTTTGGCAGGAATTCCTGAGGGGGGTCGGAGTGGTAAGGAACTTCGGCTTCAGCTTATGTGCTGCGCCCCTGTACGAGTTCTGTTCCTTGATTTCAGAGCGGAGGGTCAGAGATAGAGATCAATCCTAAGATCAACTTAAGGACTGAGGAAGTTCAGAGGGGATCAGGAAAGAACGGGATTTAATTGATATTTGAACTAAGGAAATATCAGAGAGTACATGCGGGTTTATATACTGAAGAGTCCGGAAGATATAAAGATGTTAGAGTATGTCGGACGAATCAGAGTTTTGGGTTTCCGGAAGAAAGAAAGGAATGAATCAGAATGGCATCAGAATGGGACAATAATGACTGAAGACAATGGCGCAATAGTTGCGAAGCAAGGGGGAAGGGAGTTATCGATAGGAACTGTAAATGTCAAGAAGTGTCAAAGGAAAGTGACATATGTCAAGAGATAGCTGAGATAGGAATACGAAAGTCCGGGACGGGAATGCGGAAAGTCCGGGATGGGAAGTACGGGGTTCGGAATGTCCAATGAAAGAGAAATTGTCTAAGGTAAAGTCCAAGGGCCGGGATTCGGGATTTGGTCATAGGGGCTCGGAATTGGGCCGGATGGGTTAGGGAAGTTTTGGGATGTGACACCTCTCTCAGTCCTTAAGTTGAACTTAAGATTGTCTTCTGAACCTCTGCCTCAAAATTAAGGGACAGAACTAATACAGGGGCACAGCACATGAGCTGAAGCCAAAGTCCCTTGCCCTTCTGACCCCCTTTGCCTTTCCCTGTGCTCTGGACTCTCTGGCAATTCTGGGATTGAACCCAGACTTGATACCTGCCCACTCTTGCTCCTCCCAAGCACGCTGACCTTAGCTCAGAACTTGCCCACTACCTAGCCACTGAGGTTGAACATGTCACCAACCCCATCACATGGTGGTGTGACCACCATAGCAACTATCCCCAGCTTTCCCAAATGGCTTAGAATATATTTAACTATACCCGGTATGTTTTCAGTGTATGACTCATACTATAGCTCACTAGCTACTCTGAACAGCTACATCAATTGATGTTGAACATCTCTTCAGCCATGGACGCCTCTTGCTTACCCACATTTGCTCCAAATTGTTGGTTCAATCTTCCCATGCATACTCTGTCTTGGGTCATGGAGTTGGATGAACCTTGTCAAGGATGATGATGTGAAGGGTGTGAGTGAGCTACCAGATATTCAGGGTGATGAGCCAGATCTTGAGAATGGATGGGATCACATTATCATTAGTTAGACTTATTGTAGACTGTGCTTCACAAATACATGGTACCTGTACCCGGCTGATGGGTACAGGTATTTCATGGGTATGGGCATGGGTATTGGTATGAGCACTAGTACCCAGGGTTTTACCCATGCAAATGCCTAGCCTTAATCACTGCCTTAACCCTCCTAGGCATGCTTTCAATCAACTTCTGACACTCTGCTGCTGAAATTCTCTCCCACTCCACCTGAACTCTCCCCCACAATTCCTCTATTCCTTTAGAATGGTGTTCATACTCTGCAAGCTTTCTTTTGATGCAACCCCAGGCATGTTCTATGAGGTTAAGGTCTGCAGACTGTGCAGGCCATACCATGGTCCTAAAATCCTGCTCCTCTACCCACTCCTTGACCTTCTTGCATGTGTGCTTGGGGTCATTGTTCTGCTGAAAGATGATGTCAGGAGGATTTAGACCATAATACCTCAGGGAATCATGAAGTTCAAATATATATATATACATCCATCCTATCATCAATCTTGGCAGCATATACAACTCCTTGCAAAGTCATACAGCCCCACATCATCAAAGAACCTCCTTCAAAACTCACTGTTCCCTCTACTAGCCTATCACTGAGCCCCTCTCCTGGCTTTTTCCACATCCATTTGCATCCATCTGACCCTAGGCAATTGATTTTAGTCTTATCAGACCATAGTGCCTTCTTCCAATCCTCCACAGTCCAGTCCTTGTAAGCATAGACATAGTCCAACTGGGCCTTGCGATGTTTGGCAGAGAGAAGGGGGCATTTTCGCTTGACTACAGCCTGTAACCAGTCTTTTTCAAGGCCTGACAGACAGTATTAGGGTGGAGGGGTTGATTAATGATATTGGTAAGGGTTTTGGTGATCTGGACAGCATTCTCTGCCTTGCAAGTGGAGATGAGGTGGATGGCATGACAGACATTAGCAGGGGAAAGCTTGGATGGATGACCTTCAGTGGACTTCTGCAACTCTGAGCGCTCTTTGGCACAATGTCACATCCTGAAACTTCCCTAACCCATCTGGCCCAATTCCGACCCCCTATGATCAAATCCTGAATCCCAAGCCTTGGACTTTACCTTAGAAGATTTCTCTTTCATCGGACATTCTGAACCCCATATTTCCCATCCTGGACTTCTGCATTCCCATCCCGGACTTTCCACATTCCCGTCCCAGACTTTGGTATTCCTATCTCAGCTATCTCTTGACATATGTCACTTTCCTTTGACACTTCTTGACATCTACAGTTCCTATTGATAATTCCCTTTCCCCTTGCCTCGCAATTATCGCGCCATTGCCTTCAGTCATTATTCTCCCATTCTGACGCCATTCTGATTCATTCCTTACTCTCTTCTGGAAACCCGAAACTCTGATTTGTCCGACATACTTTAACATCTTTATATCTTCTGGACTCTTCAGTATATAAACCTGCTTGTACTCTCTGATATTTCCTTAGTTTGAATATCAACTAAATCCCGTTCTTTCCTGATCTGCTTCACTCTGAACCTCCTCAGTCCTTAAGTTGACCTGAGGATTGATCTCCAACCCTCTGCTCCGAAATCAAGGAACAGAACTTGTACAGGGGTGCAGCACATAAGCTGAAGCCAAAGTTCCTTACACCTCCAACCCCCCTCAGGGATTCCCACCAAACTCCGCCCTTCCGTGCACTCCAGACTATCTGGGAATTCCGGGATTGAACCTGGACTTGACAGCACATCACATTTAGGCCAAACATTGCAATGGTTTATGGAGTCACTGTATCTATTTTTTTAATCAAAGTTGATATTTAAACTGCAGAATACAGAACACAAAAGGGATTTATATACTATGGGGACAAGTAAACATGGGTGACCCTGGAGTACCAGAGTCATGCAGAATGTGAGTCAGAAGTGTTGGAAAGTGTCAAGAAGTGTCAAAGGGAGTCAACAAGTTGAGGGGAGTCAGAATGGGAGGTATTGAAAGGTGGAGATATTCATCAGGGAAATGGTGAATCAAAGGGATAGCTATATATAGGATTATCCTTGATAAATACCCTACAATTAACATCAGAATGATACACACCTAGCTCATGTCAGATAATCCAGGACTGGGATGAGAGCATAGATCAAAACCTATCAGTCATATTGTACAGTTAATATAAATATATACAATTGGTGTAGATCATCAATATCTGCAGTGTCATAAGCAGCACTCTGATTGTGTTTTCATGCATGATCAGTTTTAAAAGGCTTGCAAAAATTATCCAGTACTATCTTCTTTACCAGGGAATGTCTTTTGTTCTTTATTTTTTTTGTAAAATAAATTATTATAGATCATTTAACATCACTCATACTTATCCTTGTGTAAAACATAAGATAATTCTTATTTTGCAAAGATGATCATAGACTATCATAGACTACCAGCACTTGTAGACTACCATGTAATCTAGAACTACAGACTAAGAAAATCAATAAAACTCAGAAACAAGAGTGAAGAAACTTAGAAAGTCAGAGAGGAAGAGTTTATAAACTAGCAACTATACAGTACTTACAAATATTTTCCCCACACCTCTGGTTATTGGCAGGCTGTTTAATGATAGGTATGATAGGTATAGACTATTGAGCATCAAGATGAAGTAAATTGACCAACAACTTATCATAGAATATCTATCATTATATCATTGTAAAGCTTGTTTGATTGGTAAGTGTAACTGATTACCAAATACCATATTGCTGATAACCTAGTGGTATTCCTTTTTCAGCATTACAACATGATGATAACAATCTTATCAACTTTGAGTGTTGAAAGATCATGGCTGATACATTTGTAACATGTCAGTCCAGGGCTATATTGCACTACAAGGAATCTATCTTTCTGGGATTGTAGGATCAGAGATGTGGCTTTTTGACATTAACTTGACAACTGAAAGGTAATGTCATCTCAAGGATTATCCAAATCATGTTGTATTGATATTTATTTGTCACATCTATCTGGTTATAGCAGCTTGTCACCATTTTCCTGATGTTATGCACATCAAACATCTGTCAAAAGTATGAAGCATGAGGAACAAGGCACAGGGGCAAAAGTGTTAGAGATAAGCGGAGAAGTAGACTTGGCCTGGAGTTGGGCTCTGGAGAAGTGGAGTTGACTTGTGTAGCACAGGATATGATAGTGTCCCCCCTTGAGGCGCAAACCCCTGAAGGCCAACTAGGGTTGAGGGAACAATGGAGTGGAATGCTGGTGGAGATTGAATAGGAGCATGGGTTTCATATAACTAAGATGGAAGGAATTTCTGTCTGCATCTTACCATCCTTAACATGTCTACATCCAACAATGACCTTTTGAAGTGGAGTGATGACCAGTTCTGCAAACATGACAACAACAATTACCTGTTCAAGAGGAAGAGTGCAGAGCAGCAATGGTGCATGAAGGTGTGGAAGGAGCAGAAACCTGACTTTCAAGGGCAGTGATGACTGCATCCCTGGAATAATTGGTTAGGTGGGGAGTGGGGATGGAGGCTGGGAGTGGCCAGGTATTGAGCGGCCTGGCCAGGATTGCATGGCTGATGGACTGGGATGGGATGGAGCATTGGAATACTGTAAGTCCCATTTGATTTGATTTCCATTTCACCATTCAACTATATATGCAGATCAGCTGATGTTTGATGGGTATTGGCAACAATAACATCTCACACAAAATCACCCATTGAGCTGGCACCATGACAGATTTCTGATCATGACCTGTGTCCACTATATGGATAGATTCATGTATCTGACTGACCAACATATGGAGATCTCAACCAAGATTCAAAGGCTTGATGATGCTATCGGCCATCTGGATAGTGTTGTCACATCCCGAAACTTCCCTAACCCATCCGGCCCAATTCCAAACCCCTATGATCAAATCCCAAATCCTGGCCCTCGGACTTTACCTTAGACGAATTCTCTTTCATCAGACATTCCGAACCCTGTACTTCGCATCCCGGACTTTCTGCATTCCCATCCCGGACTTTCCGTATTCCTGTCCCGGACTTTCGTATTTCCTATCTCAGGTATCTCTTGACATATGTCACTTTCCTTTGACACTTCTTGACATTTACAGTTCCTATCAATAATTCCCTTCCCCCTTGCTTTGCAACTATTGCGCCATTTCCTTCAGTCATTATTCTCCCATTCTGACGCCATTCTGATTCATTCCTTCCTTTCTTCCGGAAACCCAAAACTCTGATTCGTCTGACATACTTTAACATCTTTATATCTTCTGGACTCTTCAGTATATAAACCCACGTGTACTCTCTGATATTTCCTTAGTTCGAATATCAACTAAATCTTGTTCTTTCCTGATCCCCTCTGAACTTCCTCAGTCCTTAAGTTGATCTTAGGATTGATCTCTATCTCTGACCCTCCGCTCCGACATCAAGGAACAGAACTTGTACAGGGGCGCAGCATAAGCTGAAGCCAAAGTTCCTTACCACTCCAACCCCCCTCAGGAATTCCTGCCAAACCCTGCTTTCTCCGCACTCCGGACAATCTGGGAATTCCAGGAACAAACCTGGACTTAACAGTATATTCGAACTCAAACCTCTATGAGTTTGCTAACATCGTATCTTATCCACATGTCTAGAACTATCCAGACTCGTGCCCAAACACACAGTATGCAAAGCATCGACACAGCTCAGTCGGAGGCAGCCCGAGAAGACGCCCTGCACTCCCTGATGACCTCACGTTGAGGCCCCGATGTCACCAAACAATTCTGAAGCTTTTCCGCTCGTCGTTCATCAACCTCCATCTCAAATCATCTCCACCTCTACTCCCGCGGGTTGTCACCCCTCCGGGGGTGCCCTGGACCCCTCTGATGACGGGAATGGTGGCGGCGACGACCCCGACCCCTTCGACAACAACCCCGACAATGCATTCCCGCCTAACCCTATCATGGTGCTTGCAAACGCAGTCCGCGGCCTCGCTGAGTTATCACGCCGCAACCGCGAATCCGAAAACTCCTCATCTCCATGCACAAAGGTGTGGGAACCAAATACCTTTGATGGGACTGACCCTCGCAAGCTGTGGTCCTTCTTGGTCCAATGCAAGCTGAACTTCCAGGACTGTCCCCATGCAAAAGTCACCTTTGCCCAGTCTTACCTAAAAGGTATGGCCCTTGAATGGTTCAAGCCCGACCTCCTCCAGATGGATGATCCAGACTTTCATCCGGACTGGACAGACAACTATTGGGAATTTGTCCTCAAGCTCCAGACCAACTTCGACCCCCACGACCCCGTCGGTGATGCCAAGCACCAACTCGACCACCTATCCATGAAAGACTCCCAGCATATCAACAAATACATGGTAGAATTCAATTGCCTAGCCTCCAGGTCCAGGGTTACAGCGAGGGAGCCCTCCGACACCACTTCTACAATGGACTTCCAGATTGCATCAAAGACAAGCTTTCCCGCATCGGAAAACTGTGCTCCCTAGGAGAACTCTGGACACTCTCCCAGACTATTGATGGGAGATATTGGGAATGCAAGTCTGAAGTTGCTCGCCAAATCCGACCCTCCGGAAATCAGTCCTCCACTTCCAAAAGTACTCCGACCACTTCATCTCCGAAACCCACCACTCTGTCCAACACTTCCGCATCCTCGTTGGCAAAGTCCTCTGCCCCTAAACCTGCATCCGACCTCTCCAGTAAACTCGGGAAGGACGGATGCCTCACCTCCGAGGAATGCAAATGCCACTTTGATCTCAAGCTGTGCATGTTCTGTGGAGCCACCAGACATGTAGCTAAGGACCGCCAGAAGTCCACTTCCTGCACGTCCAAAGCCCGCACAGCGACAACCTCCCCCGCTCCGGAAGCCAAACCGGAGGCCTCTTCCTCTGAGGCAAAAAATTAGGGCACAGCCTTCCGGACTCTGCACGGGAAGGAGGCTGTGTTGAATCCCACCGTGCACTTACAGAGACCTGTCTCAATGTGTCCGCTCTTTATGACCCCAAGGCCATTATGCCTCTTGTTTCCCTTTCCGACTTTTCCGACTTTTCCACTTTTCCCGCTTTGTTAGATTGTGGTTCTACTGAGTGTTTCATTGATACTACTTTCGTTGACAAGCACCATTTTCCGACATACTCCGTTCCTCCTATTTCTTTGAAACTTTTTGATGGTACTTCCAATTCTACGATTACCCATGCTGTTGACCTTTCTGTTTGTTTCCCTGACAGCTTTGTCACCTCCGATACATTTTATGTTACTCTGTTGGATTCATCTTGCTCCCTTGTTCTAGGACACAACTGGCTCACCCGCTACAATCCATCGATTGACTGGGTACTGGGCAGTATTACTTTCCAAACACCGGCTCAAGACTTGCCAATGCCCCCGACGTCACCTCCAGAGATTCCGGACCCCAGTCCCCCATCTTACTCCAACACTCCCGACAAGCTGCCTTGCAAAGCTCCTTGCATCTCATTTGTCAATGCTGCTGCCTTTGTGCGCACGTGCAAACTCAATGGTTCCAAGCAGTTCAGCATTCACCTCCGTCCCCAGGACTCCAAACTCCGTTCCGTATCCCGGACCTCCAGAATTTCCGAAACCCCCAAAGAAGTCGATCTTTCCTCCGTCCCTCCGGACTATCACAATTTTCCCAATGTCTTTAGTAAGTGCAAGGCTGATACCCTTGTGCCCCACAGGGAATTTGATCTCAAGAATGACTTTGAGGAAGGTGCTTCCCCTCCTCTCGGGACTGTCTACCCAGTTTCCGCTACAGAACTCGAGTCCCTCCGGGAATTCATAGACAAACACCTCAACTACAGCTTCATCCGTCAGTCCAAATCCGCCCACGGCGCTCCCGTCCTCTTTTTCTGCAAGAAGGACGGATCCCTCCGCCTCTGTGTTGATTTCCGAGGTCTCAACAAAATCACAAAGAAAGACCGCTATCCCTTACCCCTGATCTCCAACCTCCTCAATTCCCCTAGCCACGCCAAGGTATACAGAAAAATTGACCTCCGCCATGCATACCACCTTGTCCATGTTGCTCCCAGGGATGAGTGGAAAACCACCTTCCGGACTTGCTATGGCTCATACGAGTGGCTGGTGATGCCCTTTGGGCTCACCAATTCCCTGGCGGCTTTCCAGCACTTTGTCAATAGCGTCTTCGCAGACCTCCTAGATGTCTGCATCGTGATATACCTCAACGACATCCTCATCTACTCCAACAACATGGCTTCTCACAAAGAACATGTCCGGGAAGTCCTCCGGCATCTCTGGAAACATGGACTTTATGCCAAACCAGAGAAATGTGAGTGGCACTTGGACTCCGTCGAATACCTGGGCTATTGTCTCTCTCCCCAGGGACTGACCATGTCCCCGGAGAAAGTTCAGGCAGTCCGAGATTGGCCCGAACCCCGGAAAGTCAAGGACATTCAGTCCTTCCTCGGTTTCGCCAACTTCTACCGTTGTTTCATCTTCAACTACTCCGATATCGTTGTTCCGCTCACCTGACTCACTCGGAAAAATGCCCCGTGGAACTTCGACGATTCCTGCCGCTTCGCCTTCACCCAACTCAAAGACGCCTTCACCCGAGCCCCTATTCTCACTCACTGGATTCTGGACTGTCCTATCATGGTCGAAACCGACACTTTGGACTACGCTATCGTGAGAATCCTCTCGATCTGGTGTCCGGATGAGGAATTCCACCCTGTCGCGTTCTACTCCCATACCCCGACAGCCCCGGAACTCAACTACGACACTCATGATAAGGAGCTCCTTGCTATCCACAAAGCTTTCCGGCATTGGTGTACTATCTTGAAGGTTCCAGCACCCCTATCGACGTCGTTACTGACAAAAACTATAAGAGGGCAGTGATTGCCTGGACTACTAGGGATTAGATAGGAGTAGCAAATAGGTATAAGTAAACTCACCTCAGCCACTGCCAAAGAGGGGGCAAAGAACGACTGAGGAATCCAAAGTAAAAACTAAGTATATATGTATAACAGAGTGGGCGGAGAAGTGCTCGCTAATGATAATCAGGGAATAGGAACAGGAACAAGAGGTTTGGAATTAAGCAATGTAAGGAAGTGATGGAGTGTCCCTGGAGGCTCAGGAATGATGAAAAGTAAAGGATGATGCGATACAATAAGGGTTTGCACGTCTACATGAATTCCGGATCAATTCCGAGTGGATTCCGAGATTCCGAGGTTCTGAGAGGTTCCGCCTGGCAGTGGAGCAGAGGTAGGCATTCCGGACATCCGGAACACGGATTCCAACATTCCAGAAATGCAGGGTTCGTTGTTCCGGTTCCGGAGTTCACTGTATTTTGTCAGTTACCAACCACAAAAACCTGGAATACTTCTCCACCTCCAAAGTCCTGACCCGCTGGCAAGCCCACTGGTCGGAATTCCTATCCCAGTTCAATCTCGTCATCTGCTTCCGCCGCGGATGCTTAGGAGCTAAACCTGACTCCCTCACTAGACGCTGGCATGTCTACCCCAAAGAGGGGGATAAGGACTATGCTTGCGTCAATCCCCATAACCTCCGTCCAGTGTTCACTCAGGAACAGCTTGCCTCGTCCCTACGAGCCACTATCCTACTCACCCCGGTGCTCTGTGCCTTGTCCCTGCTTGACATCGAAGACATTCACAAGGACATCCTAGATTCCCTGTCCTCCAACCCCATAGCTTCCCTCCAT
The DNA here is from genome assembly GCA_014904945.1 of Gyrodon lividus. Lineage (NCBI taxonomy): Eukaryota > Fungi > Basidiomycota > Agaricomycetes > Boletales > Gyrodontaceae > Gyrodon > Gyrodon lividus. Next base: position 135,802 of record MU127444.1, read on the forward strand.
CTTCCAGACTCATCAGACTCCCGGTGGGCTGTCAACCCCAAAGGTTTCCTGACCCTCGACAATTGCATCTTTGTCCCGGAAGCTAAGGACCTCTGTTTTCGCATTCTCCAATACAAGCACAAACACCACCTGTCCGGACATTGTGGGCAAAACAGGACATTAGAGCTCATCCGCCGGGTGTCACATCCCGAAAATTCCCTAACCAACCCGGCCCGATTCCGAACCCCTATGACCAAATCCCGAATCCCGGCCCTTGGACTTTACCTTAGACAATTCTCTTTCATCGGACATTC